>JAPKLY010000089.1:1096514-1143822 GCA_026898435.1 Prunella vulgaris
ACATGGGAAAATATGACATTAAAATAGGACACTTTTGCAACTTATCATATATGCAAATGGTGGAGTAATATGTTACATATTAATAGGTGGAGTGCAATTATAATATGTTATTATTTTAGGTATTTTAGTGGGAATTTGTAGAGAAAGTCACTATTGTGATTTTATATATATATAGATGGTTATACTAGAAACTTTTGTACCATTTTCTTTTTACTGATTAAAAAATGGATAAACGGAATAAAGAATAACCATATGTCCAGCATCGCCTAAGTTATATGCACTCATACACACAATTTTTTTTATATTGTAATTTTCAATTGTGGTTATGAAATTATGGTAAGTTTTTGGTGTGTTATGAAATTAAGTAAAAACGTGAACTCTGTTCATGATTTCAGGGAAAACGTGAACTGAGATAACGTTTTATAACCCAAAGTCAACTCTGTTTACAGTAAGAGATGACCGTTTGCTGAGCTCAGAAAACGTGAACACAATTCATGATTTCTGCCAAGAGTAAAGCGCACACTGGCGAGAATCTCTGCACCACTGAAAAGTCATGCTGTCACATTGCCCGCTCTTATTTCAATAAATTATCATTCACCAAATGCCCCCAATTTACTCTTCAATAATAAATGCTCTCCATTTCAATAATGAATGCTCCCAACACACCCACGTGACTACGTAACTTACACTTTTGATCGAATATTACAACTTTTGACTCTTCTTTTTTTAATTATGTTTCCATTGTAACGGTTGTATTGTCTTTAAAATTACTCCACCCTTCTTGCAAAATATGTACTCCACTCCACCATCAGCATATATATTTACCAAAAATATATACTTCACTCCATCATCAGCACACATATAACCAATTTCTATAAAATAATATATACTCCACCATCCTCAACAATATTATAGAAAATATATACTCCACCGCAACCATGCAGTATTTCAACTACATCAGTCAAATAGTTTGTGTATTCTTTTTTACTTTAAAATTTTAATTATATATTAGTGTAGTTTGAAATAATTTAGTGTAATATTATGTTTCTTTTTTGTTTTGCAGTTTGTAGTTGGTGGGTGACAGTTTTCACCAAAAAGATATCAAAATACTTGTACAAAAATTACAATATATATTAATTTTATGCAATAAAAATATATAACTTTTTAAATGCTTTAATTTAATGTTGCATAATTTAGTCCTTTTATGTTAATTTTGTAGTTTATAATTGGAGGGAATTTTCAATCGAGAAGTGAAACATCATAACACCTTCAAAAATTAAAGGTTAGTCAAATTTGTGCAGTAATTATGTATATTGTTGATATTATGCCCTCCCAAGGTCTAGATATGCATATAACTTTCTAATTCTCAATTCAAAATATTTTTTGGTCATGTAATTTTCAGTAATACTTGAATATTTCTGCAGTAGTAATTTGAATATAATTTTATAGTGTTCCATGTAATTTGAATATAATTTTATAGTGTTGCATGTAATATTAATATTGAGTTATTTCACAACGATTTGTCATCTTCAAGTTCACAAAATGTCAATATTATTTATCATTAATTAAATTAAAGATAGTTTGTACATGAATTTGTTTGTGTTTTACACACATGACACAACACCCCTCTCCCTGTAAGAAATATCTTTCGAATTTTAAATTTTATATTTTTAAATGTAAGTTTATTCTATATATATATATATATATATATATATATGTGTGTGTGTGTGTGTGTGTGTGCGTGTGTAAAAATAATATATGTCTTATGTTATTTAATAGATGTCAACCTATCACGATATTGGAATTTACGTACGCTCTTTTGGGTCCATTGTCGGAGCAAGACGAGTTGATTGTACAATTGATTTTTACGATCTACTTGATGTGTTATATAAGATCACTAGATGCGATTTGAATGTGTACTCCTTGAATGTGTCCTCTGTAATATACATTGGGAGAATGTCGTCTACTTGTCCTATAAAGAACACCAATGATCTTAGTTACTTTTTTCATCCAAATGATGGAAATGATTCGGCAGAACTAATAGTGGAAGCTGAGAATTTGGATAAGTCCATGGTTGCGCAAATTGTGTTCACACACAAATCTCTCAGCCTACAAGTGTATAGGATCTTTGTAGCGGTAAGCTTGACCAAGTAATAAAAAATATCGAACCCTAGGGAGGTAATCTAGTGCAAGGAGACAATAAAAATTGGAGTGCTACTAGACCTATGAAAGCAATAAATGTTCAGGTTTTGGGGCTTAAGCAAAAATAAAACCAAAGCAAGCTAAATAAAACTATCTAGCTAAACCAACTAAGATAAAGAGAGGATTGAAGTGCTTAGGGTAATGTCAATTAAGTGAGTTACGTGACCTATTGTATCTAAGCCCTAATCTCGATTCATCAAACGATCAAACTAGAAAAAATCCCTCACCAAATTAAGTAAACGCAGCTCTAGCTTGTTGTCCACTCAACCTAGTGCCTAATCATGTGTGTTCTAGACTCTCTATCCCCTCTCGGTGTAATAGACGTCCCAACAAAAGCATTCAGCGGTTCATTCAACACAACAATACACCTAATAGAGCAAACGCAGCTCTCGCTTGTTGCCTACTCAATTAAAATGCACAATTATAGAAGAACAATCCACTAAAGCTCAAGAAATCCAACGATTAATAATTTAATCACTCATTCAACTCAATCACACACTTAATCAAGAAAATGCAGTTCTCGCTTGTTGCTAACTTAATTAATATGCACAATCAAATAAGAACAATCATTTAAAGCCCAATAATCCACAAATTAGGAATTAATCATCTAACAAAACAAAATCAAAACAAAAAACACAATAGAATCACTAATTCTCACTAAATATTCATCACCTAAAGCACAAGAAATTTAGCCCATAATCATTCCAAACAAACTCATAACAATATCAAAGCAATAATCTAAGAACATAGAAAATACCAACTCAAAATGAATAGATAGGAAAAATATCACCTCAATGGAGTTTAATAGCTCAATCCTTTGCAAGAAATTTAAATATCTCTCTAAAATCTATCTAAGAATTTGCAGAAAAATAAAATCCTAATCTAATGTATGAAAAGTGTGTGTGGGGAGAGGAGCTCCCCACAAATTTGGAGAGAAAGTTTCAACCGAATGTGTCTTGTGTCCTCTCTTGATAATCTCATTTTTGCTCCTTTAAATACCTTCCAAATGTGTTTCTGCCTTTTTTCTCCCAACTGGCCTTAAGCCCAAATTCAATTCCCAGATTTTTACCTCTGCACGACCTCTTCAAAAACAGGACACGGCCGTGCGAATTTTTAGTCAGGCCGTGTCAATTACTTCTGCCCTATGACACAGCCTCAGTGTAAAGATGACACGGCCTCAGTGTAAAGATGACACGGCCGTATGAATTAATGGTGGCCGTGTCATTCACTACGGCAGTAGTGACACGGGCTAAGACTATATTTATCCACAATCCTCCACGACCCAACCTTCTAATAAACAATACATTTCTCTCTCCTCCACATACACAACCTTCAATATATTAAATCTCTCATTTTCTTTCTACTTTATCAACAACCCTTCACAACCCCAACCTTCAATAAAAAAATTAATATTTTCATATTTTATTAATTAAATATTGTATATACAGGTTTTATTTTATAAAAAATTTAAAATAATAATAAAAATTACAACTTAAAAATTATAATAATTTCAATAAAAAATTAAATATTAAGTTTGAAAAAAATTTCCAATTCAAAAAAATTTGAAAATTTGAATAATTTTGAGAGTTTGGATAATTTAATCCATGATAGAAAATTAGAAAAACTAAACAAATGAGGAGATAAAAGAGAGAATATAATTGTGTTTGAAACTATTTTAATATTAGTGTCTATTAATAGAGAAAAAAAAATCTCAAATTATGATATATTAAATTTTTTATTTTGATATCAAATAATATCTTAAATTTAAATTTTAAATTCTAATTAAGAAAATATATGTAGAACAAATAGAATTGTGACATGTGTCATTATCATTTGAATTAAAAATTCACAACCCTGGAGTCATCCTATCTCAGAGTTGTGAGGTATGTTAACATTTTTTTATTATTTTTTTTAATTTCTCTGGGTCATGGTCGTGAAGTGATACCGATAAACGTAGTCTAAGACCAACTGAGGACACTTCCAAAGCAGACTTTTTCTTGGACGCAAACGGCATTTTGCCGCAAATTCCTAATCCAAGGGCAACGCAAATCTTAACGTTAAATACCATTTGTGAAAAGTGCGTGGTAAATTTGTCACGCACTGCTCCTAACGCAAATCTTTTTTTTATTTTTTTATGATTTATATATGTATTATTTTATGCAGTGTATTATATTTTTTTGTGTAAATGTAATATATATTAATATTAAATTAATTTATAATATAATTTAAAAATTAAATATTGAAATATAAATAGTTATTGTTTAAATAAAATTTAAAATTATAACTAATTATTAAACAAATATCATATTTAAATTTAAAAGATCACAACATAGCAAATAGACGGATAAAACATAAAAGAAATACAATGCTAAAACACAATAAGAAATACATGAATAAAATACAAAAGCATAATTACAAAAATAAAATGCAAGTTAAATCTGACTAATACAAATTTTAGTACTCTCCAAGTTCACTTTCAGATCCTCCAATATCACCTAAAAATTGCCCAAAGATCTGGGAATGATTTCCAAATTGTGTTTGACTGGAATTTTTTTTGCTTGATTTTTTGTTGCTCAATTCGAACCATTCTAATCGGATTAGCAATGGTCGCCAAATCTTTTTTCATAATTTTAAATTCAAATAATCATTGTTATTAATTTATTTTATGTCATACAAATTATAAAATTAATTATATATATATAGGGCTTGTTTGCAAAATTATTTGAAAAGTGTAAAATTATTTTTTTTTAAAGTTGGTGTGACCCAACTTTTTAAATAAAAAAGTGATTATAAATTTCTAGTTATTTTTGCAAATAAGCCCATAATAATAAAATAAAATATAAAATTTATTAAATTAAGAATATTCTCATTTGAGTTAATATTTGAGATGATTTTATTGTTGGTGACAAATTTTGTAGCAAATATATAAATGTGGTTGGCAAATTTCGGCCAGAGAGAAAGATAGACACGGGCCTGGGAAAATAAAATCGCGTTTTACCTTTGGCAATTTCTTCAGCATTTCAACACTTTTTCCTCTCCTTCCATTTCAGCAGTGAGTTGCTTTCTCTGAACAAATTCCGGCGAGAATGGTGCGTTTTCAGGCGTGGCGGCTGAGCAACGGACGAACTCCAGCGGCTGTGGCTTTGGTTTCTTCACATTTCCGGCGACGACTTCAAATTTTCAGGCGGGTTTCGAGCTTTCTGGCAACAGGGGATGCAATGTCAGGCGGCAATTCCAGCGTGATGGGCGGACTCCAGCGAGGTAGGGTGTCGCTGCTTTGAACAGAGGACGCGACTGGAAGAGGCTTCCGGGCTGGGGCGGTTGTCGTCGCTCGATTCCAGTTTTCGGCGGCTGCAGGGGAAGCTTCGAATGGGCATTAATAGCGGAAATTGTTGACGGCCATGGCTTGGGCCATTTCCGGCGAAGTGGAGGTTTCATCGACTTCCATGGCGAATTTAGGATAGAGGCCTTCAATTAATTCCGGTGCGACGACTTCAAATTTCCAGGCAGCGGTCTTCTTTGCGGCTGCGCTCAATTTCCCTCGGCCATGTTGAAATTCCAGTGGAGGTTGTGCATTTCGGCGATGTCTTGCAAATTTAGGGCATGGCTCGATTTCAGAACAAGGTTGCGAAGAGGTGGAGAGATGTTGAAGGTGTGGTGCGTGTGGTGAAGCCACGTTTTTCTAATCCTGATCAAACAAATGTAGTCTGCACAAAGAAAAGCCACATTTATTTTTTAAATTTCATTTTACTTGGGCCTGACAAATTTCAATCAAATTAAATGGGCTTCCAAAATAAATGGAATGAGCTTCAATAATTAATTCTTTGCACAATGATTTTTTTCAATGTTGGGCTTAATTAATAATTTGATAATTAATTCATTACTTCAACCCATTTTTTCAATAAAATTCTAACATAGTTAATATTTTCTCAATTAAGCACAATTACTCAATTTAGTGTAGAAAATGCAAGAAATCATATTAAAATTGACAATAAAAGCACAATAATTTCAAGCAATTTTCACACTAATCATTCCATGCATCGGACGATCAACACTATCAATTTGGTGGAATTGGATGTCTGAATGTCCACTAATCAATATTTGAATAGTGGAGATTCATCATCCCAATAGGGTCCTCAGACAATTTGGGAGAGTTCAGAATGTTCCATCTGATGTGGATGAAAGACATTATGCTCTCCATGAACATGACCGTAAAGGAAAACCTGGATTTGATTGGGTGAGACAATATGCCGATTGGAATGACTATTGGAGGCTACGACAACCATTTGCGAGTACACAGTGGATCAAAGGATCTCGTTCTGTGACCAACGATTATATGTCGTGGTACTCTCGGATCACACGACGTTTTATCTCACCCGATTCTTATGAAGGAGAGGTCCAGGGATACCAACCAACAAAAACGTCTACACGAGATGTTTTGGTAAAAATATATATTTATGAATTTAAATTATATATTTTGTGATAATATAAAGTTAAAAAAATATGTATAAATTTTTTTTCATTTCAGGTCAGATTGTTCTCACGTTTTAAAAATCAGTAGACGTCAAGTTACACTTGATGATATAGCATCAATGGAAGATTATATCGCAATCTCCTACCAACTCATCAATGAACTGGATCCCATACTACAAGCACCTCCGTATCTTGAAGATCCACGACTGCACCAGCTCGACAAAATAGAGAAGCAGGAGAAGGGCCATCAAATCCGAGGAGACAGAGTAGTGCCTCGCGAAGAGATGTCGGCTCTTCAACATCTTCGAGTCAAAGAAGATATTCCTCGGCACTACCACACGAGTCTCATTTTGCCCAACATGAGACATTTGGAACTTTCACACAAACGCCTCATGTACAAATTTTTATGAAATTACATTAATAAAATTAATGAGCTTATATTTTTAATTATTTTTTAATAATAATAAATATTTCAACCTGTGACAGACGCTTCTACATCAATGTGGCCCCGTCAAGGTGTTGGAGCAACACTATATGGGACTTCTTCGTCACAACCATATTTTCAGCAAAATAGTATGCAAATAAGAATATTAATTACACGAAAAATACAATTAATGATTTTATATTCTTTAATTATATTTTATTATAATAAATACATATGCATTTACCTCGGAAGGTCAAGAAGGAAATTATTTTGCATCTCAATCTGGATGTAATAAATACACACACAATGCTGAAAATGGTATGTAATTTACCAACTTATAAAGTTTACGGTTATTAATTTATTATTGACTTAAATTTACTAAATATGTGACATATATTTTCACATCGTGGCAAAATGCTTCTTTTACTGAATTATTGAACCAGCCTCTTGGATTGTACGCTCAAACAACTTTTGGGTGTCCAAATTTTCAAAGTACGCCTATACCTTTTCCAAGCATGTCTGCATACGCCGGTCCAAGTGATCAAGTACCGGAAAATCAAGATCAAAATAAACGGATTGGTCGCGGTGCTAGAGAGAAACGTCCAACAAAATGTGGCACCGGAACTCATCATAGGCATTTAAAATGACGATGTGAAAAAAATAATGTACTTAATAGAGTATTTTTTAAGTATTCTTTTTTACTACATTTAATTTTAAAATTTACATGCACTCTTATTTTTTAAATAAATACTATAGTACTACATAAAAAAAATTACACACAATACATAAATTTTAAAAGAGACAAATTCATTAAATTACAATTTAATTTATTTTTCATATTTAATTTAGTGTATTATAATAAAATAATGTTAATTTTCTTAAAAAAATAATTATGTATCTTAGAAAAATAAATATGAACAACATAATATATAAATGCACATTTTGTTAAATATAACAAAATTATTATTAAATAAAAATATATAAAAAATTATTGTCAAATTAAATTACAAAATTATATTTCAATTTATTGTCAAATTCATTTCTATGCTCATATATTTTTGTACATATTTTTGAAATAGGAACTTAAATAATAACCAATAAATTCTTGGCCAAAGCACATAATTTGAATTGGATTTAAATAAATTTAATTTGGATGCATTCAGAGACATATAGTAACCAATAAATTCATGGTCAATGTTATTTGCACAAAGAGTATCAAATTTTACAAAAATATTAAAAAAAATCCAATTTTTCAAAAAGAAGTTAAATTTTTAAGAAATTGATGTCTCTTTGTTGAAGCATTTATTATTGAAATGGAGAGTATTAACTGTTGTTGTGAAATTGAGAACATTTGGTGAATGATAATTCATTTAAGATGCGCGCAAATCAAAGTAGTCAATGTTCCTTTAAAAAAAAGTCAATGTTACAGTATGATTATCAGAGTGGTGCAGAGATTCTCATTAGTGTGCTTGCAGAAGTCGTGAATCGTGTTCACATTTTATGAGCTCAGCAAACGACCATCTCTTTTTTTAAACGGAGTTGACTTTGGGATTATAAAACGTGATCTCAGTTCACGTTTTCTTAAAAATAGTGAACATAGTTCACGTTTTTGCTTAATTTCTTAACACACCAAAAAATCACTGTAATCCCATAACCACAATTGAAAATTACAATAATAAAAAAAACCCACAAAATGAGTACACACGTTATAAAATTAAATACACCCAAATTAAATTTCTTACTTTTATTCTTATTTAAATTTTTTAATTTTCTTTCATGGCTACACTAAAAAAAAAAATCTCCCTCTCTCTCTCTCAATGCCCTTTTTTTTTTTTATGTCTTCCATATGCCACCATCCTATTGGCCTGGCGAACTAACACAATTAGCATGTGGATAATCACCAAGGTTTGGCAGGTCGCCAGGGCTCACCCAGATCCGTGGAAGCGTGGAGCTCGCCCACATGGGGGCAGCTCACCTGCGTAGCTCGCTCAAAGGAGCTCGCCCCTATCCCCACGAAGACACTGGAGCTCGCCCCCTATCCCCACAAGGACCTCGCCGAAGTCCATCATCGCACGACACTCGCAAGCCACTCAAGGCACTGGAGCTCGCCCACCAGCTCGCCTGGACTACTGGAGCTCGCCTCAGAGCTCGCCCAGGAGCTCGCCTGTTAGTCGATAGGACCCCGATAGTGCACTCTTTTTCCCTCTGTCCGGTTTATCCACAAGGGTGGTTTACGGTGAGGTTTTTAATGAGGCCCATCTAGTCTAAGGCATAGTAGTAGGACGAGGCACGACATAGGGAGTAGTGTGAGAGACCAAGACGAGGATAAGGAACCCTCGTCAACACCGGAAGCCGTATAGGCTCGTACGGTGCCGTCTCACACTCGCACACCTATAAATAAGACCTCTCTTGTACTATTCAAATAATTAATATATTTCCTACACTTTACTTTCTCTCTCTAAGCTCTCTCTCTCTCTCTCTCTACATTATCTCCCCAAGAACATAAAATCATAAGATTATTGTTTGGTAGAATTAATCCGTAATAAAGCCACATAAACGAACACGATTAAGAAATTCTATCAACAATTTGGCGCTAGAAGGAGGGGCGAGAATCTGAAAATTAAAAAATTTCAAGAACAAAAAATTAGGGTTTGTTCGGAGATTTGAAGATTTGAAGGTGTTCTTGATAAAACTCAAGAACACTTGAAGATACACATACATATTCATTTCTTTGGACGAAAAACCCAGATTTCCGGATGAAAACCCAAATTCTCAAATTCACTGCCCGGAAAAAGTTTTCAAACGCGCGCGTGTACACGAATAAATTGAATTTCGGATAATTCGTCACACGCGAGGCTAGACGAAAATTTGCACAGCTCCACCCAAGCTGGACGACCACCATCCCGGTGACCTCCCTCCACCTCGGCGACCTGCAGCAAGTTACCCCCTCCGAAATTCAAAAATGGCTAACACTCGAGCCGCCAAAGGACAGACCTCCGCAGCTGCAGGAAGGTCCAAAGGAGGTGACCAAAACCAGGCCGAGGTGGAGACCTCACGCCAGGTGGTGGAGACCTCACAACCACCTCCCCAGAAGAGCACTGCAGCTCCGCGACCTCCGCGAGTTGTGGTGACCCAAGAAGACTTGGCCCCCGCCCTGAGGGACCTGGCCAGCAACCCCGATGAGCTTCAACGCACCATCGCGACCTTACAAAGGTTGCAGCAGAGGCAGCAGGACGAGCTCGCCCTGGTACCCAGGCGAGCCCCAGCTGCCGAAGCCCGGGAGCAGACCAGGCCCACCCAGGGCACCCAGACCAGGGGGGATTACAGTGCCCTCCCCACCGAGCAGGAGGCGAGCTCGGCACAAGCTCGCCAGCATAGGGAGAGGACCGGCAAGGCCAAGATGGTGGAGGAGGATCCCGCTCCTTACACCGGAAGGGAGTCGGCCTACACCGGGGCATCTGGCACCCACCAATCACAGAGGAGGGAAGTCCTCCAAGGCCGTCTGGGCCCGAGATACGAGGAAAATAAGCGGACGGCCGCCCCAGCTGCGTCCCACGGGAACTACGACCAGCAGCCGCGCAGGTCCACCCACGAAAGGTTGAGGAGGCCCGCCACTGACCGGCTAGGCCCCCATGGCGGACGTCAATTCCAGCCCGCCACTGAGCGGTCACCCTAGAGTGAGGCACCTCGGGGACGTGCGTCCGCGAGACGCACGACCTTTGAGCAACCTCCGCCGGAGGTGACCCGTGACGACGAGCTGACCTCACTGAAAAAAGCTATCGAAATGCTACAAGCACAAGTAGCAGCCAAGTCTGGCGGACCTGACGCCACGACTCTCCCCGCGTCTCCATTGGCACCTGCCATCCTCCGCGCACCAGTCCAGAAGAAAATCCAGTTCCCGGTGATGTCCGCGTACGAGGGTGAATCTGACCCGAAAGTCCACCTGGCCAAGTACACGGACTTCATGATTTCGGTTGGCGCCACCAACTTCACCCAGTGCCAGAACTTCCCGCTGACCCTAGGGGACCGAGCTCACCGCTGGTTCTCTTCACTCACCCCGGGGTCAATCTGCTCATTTGGCCAACTCTCGCGGAAGTTCCTGGCCTACTTCTTTGGGTTCGGATCCTACCTTACCCAGAAGCACCGACTCGCCAACATCCACTAAGACGAGAGCGAGACCGACCAGCAATACCTGGAGAGATTTGACAAAATCCTGCTGGAAGGCGAGCCGGTGAGTGAGGACACCAAGGTCGTCGCAGCGATGGCCGGACTCAGGAAGGGCACTGACCTCTGGAAGGAGATGCACCTCGCATGTCCCAACACTTACACCGAATTCCGCCATAAGGTGGGGGTGTTCGTGGCTATGCAGGAGGCACTACTGAAAGAAGTTGGTGCCCACGAAGAGAAAAAACCCTACGGGAAAAAGTCCAGGGGCACCTACAAAGCTCCCCGGAACTTAAAGGCCTTTGGCGAGGGAGACGAGCTCAAAGAAAAGCTCAACCAGGTCCTCACCGTCTCCGTTGACCACGTCTTCACTGCCGTCAAAGGCAAGGCCATGCTGGAGGAGCCGAGGCGGATCCGCCAGGACCGCACGAAGCTCAACCCTAATAAATTCTGTGCATACCACCAAGCCATCAGCTACTTCACCAGCGAGTGCCGAGACCTCCTCAAACAGCTCTGGAAATTCTACGAGGATGGTAAGCTGGCGGAGTTCGTGAAGAAGGCCCCAGCTAAGAGGCCAATGTTCGAGAGAAGGGCTACCTCCGATGATGAGGATGAGGAAGCGGACCAACCTGGTCCCCAGAACAGGCGGAGGGCACCTCCCCAACCTCAGCAAAACTTGGAACCCACCCGAGAACTCCTAGTTCTCGAGGAGGAGATCGGAGCTGCCGGAGGTCTCCAAGACGGGGGGATCTCCATGTCCAAGAGAAAGAGGAAGGCCGAAATTCGGGCCATAAACCAAGTTCAGGAAGGCAGCTCCGGCCCCAGGTCCGTCGCACAGCTTGCTGATGAGCTGACATTTTCCTTGGCGGACCTGGAAGGGGTACTGATGCCCCACAACGACTAGTTGGTGATAACCACCAACATCATGAACGTCCGAGTTCACAGGCTACTTGTGGACACCGGCGCATTCACCAACATTCTCTTCAAATCCACCTTAGATGCCTTAGGTGATTTTGAGTCGTATCTGGAACCTTGCAACGCTAGGATAGTGGGGTTCGGAGAAGCTGTAACCGTCCCCCTAGGTAGTGTTAGGCTGAGCGTCCAACTTGTATCGGTTGAGGACCCCGAAAGGAGACTGACTAGGCTCATAGATTTCCTAGTTGTCGACCAGCAGTCCTCCTACAACGGGTTCCTTGGCCGCCCGTTTATTAATGAATTCAAAGTGGCATGTTTGACCTACTACTACTGTTTGAAATTCCCAACTCCAAAAGGTGCCGAAACTATAAAAGGTGACCAGAAAAAGGCCCAAGAGTGTTTACTCCAAATGAAAGATGGCCAGGTCAAAAAAGTGTTGACACGGGTCCAAGTCCTTGAAGAGGGCGTGCAGATTCCAGCAGACGAGCCAAATATCCTAGACGTTGTCTCGGTCGAAACTGAGATGATGGAGGTAGGCGATCTGTCAGAGATAGACCAAGGCACAGGACCTGCGCAAGACGCACAACCAGCACCAATGGAGGGATTGGAAGAAACCCAAGTGTTGGGACCTGCGCAAGAACAACAACCTACTCCCATGGAGGTGGTTGGCGAAAGCCAAGATGAGGGACCTGCGAGAGGTCAAGAACCAACGCCTATGGATGTTGATCCAACTCCCCAGGTCACTAAACCATCCCAAGTTGACAAACCACCGGAGGTACTAACAGTTGATGGACCAGCCCGAGCTGAAAGCCAACCCGATGACCTCGAACCACGCATAGGCCACGAACCTGCGCAGATGTCATAAGAGGAGTGGGACGAATTCATCAGCGACCCTAGGTGGAAAAGTCAAAAGAGAAAAGCCACCCCCATGGAGGAATTGACGGCGCTCCGGGTGGACCCGGAAAGGGACTTAGAACTTTTCATCGGTTCTGAGTTACCTGAACCGTACCTGTAGAGGATGGAACTATTCCTGATGACCAATCTGGACGTGTTTGCCTGGTCCCATGAAGACATGACAGGGATCCCGTTGGAACATGCTTGCCACAGACTCAATATAGACCCGACGAGGAGATCCATACGTCAAAAACGAAGAAAGTATGGACCAGACAAGTACGCAGCTCTAACTGTTGAGGTGGAGAAGTTGTTAGACAACAAGCTCATCAAGGAAGCATTATGTCCGCAGTGGGTCGCGAACCCCGTCCTGGTGAAGAAACACAATGAGACGTGGAGACTCTGCATTGACTTCACGGACCTGAATAAAGCATGCCTGAAAGACAATTTCCCACTGCCTCACATCGACCAGCTGGTAGATAGCACCGCATGCCATGAGATGATGACATTCATGGATGCTTTTGCGGGCTATCACCAGATAGCTCTACACCCAGATGACCAGGAACATACGGCGTTCTACACCAACAAGAACATGTATTGCTGGGAAAGGATGCCGTTCGGACTCATCAACGCCGGAGCCACCTACCAAAGGTTGGTGAATAAAATGTTCGACCAACACATTGGCGAATCCATGAAGATGTACGTAGACGACATAGTTGTCAAGAGTCTGAGAAAGGAGGACCACCTGGACCACCTAAAACAGACCTTCGACATACTGCGCCACTACAACATGAAGTTAAACCCCAAAAAGACCAGCTTCGGCTTGCACTCCGGAAAGTTCCTGAGGCACCTAGTTAGCCAACGAGGAATCGAGGTCAACTCGACGCAGGTCCAATGCATAATCAAGATGGGTATACCCGATTCCGTCCAGAAAATTCAAAGACTGACGGGTGCATGGCAGCCCTGAACAGATTCATCTCCAGGTCCGGTGACCAAAATTGCCCGTTCTTCGAGGCGATTAAGACAAACACATGGAGGTACAAAGAGGCGGCCAAAGCCAACAAGCTCCACCTCAAAAACCACTTCGTCTGGACAAGTGAATGCCAACGAGCCTTCGAAGACATCAAAACATACCTGGCAGACACACAGGTCCTGTCAAAGCCGATACCTGGAGAGAAGCTATACATCTACCTGGCTGCGTCGGAGGTGGCCACCAGCTCCGTCCTGGTCAGAGAAGAGGCAAAAACACACCTAACAGTGTACTACGTAAGCCAAGTCCTACACGAAGCTGAGTTGCGGTACACCCCAACAGAGAAGCTGGTTTATGCACTGGTGATGAGTGTTAGAAAATTGAGGCCTTACTTCTTTGACCACCCAGTAGAGGTGCTGACAACATTTCCACTACGTCAAATACTAGAGCCCAGATACCGCCGGATGCCTGCTGAAATGGTCACTAGAGATCAGCCAATACGGTATAACTTACGCACCCCGAACAGCGATCAAGGGACAAGCACTTGCCGACTTCATTGTCGAACTAACTTTCCCACAAGATCCGACGAGGGGGCGTGTAGCTCCGTGGCATCTCTACATTGACGGATCATCAACCACCTAGGAGCAGGCGCTGGCGTGGTCCTGATCAGTCCGGACAGACAAGTCTTCACCTCCGCAATCCGGTTCGACTTTCGAGCAACCAACAACGAGGCGGAGTATGAAGCGTTGATAGCAGGACTTAGGCTATCATTAGCTGTGGAGGCAACCAATCTTCAAGTTTTCGGAGATTCCCAGCTAATAATATCCCAAGTCCTGGGGGAGTATGAAGTAAAAGACCAGCAGATGATGACCTACCAAAAGATAGCCGCGCATCTGATCTCGATGTTTACACAGGTTTACATCAATCAAATACCGCGACTAGAAAACAGACAAGCAGATGCTCTAGCCCGGCTAGCTACTAGCAACGGTGAAGCCGAATTCACGGAGGTTGTAATCACCACACTAAAAAACCCATCGACGTACGATTACAAGATAAATCAAACCTCGAGCGGGGGGCAGAGGGACGGTGAAGATGGTGAAGATTGGTGCACTCCAATCCAAAAATATTTAATGGACGGAACAACCCCCGTGGACACCTGGGAAGCTAGCCGGTTAGTAAAGCAAGCTGCCAGATACACGCTGCTGGACGGCCAATTCTACAAACGTGGATTCTCTCTACCCCTGCTCAAGTGCCTAACTAAGAAGCAGGGGTCCAAAGTGTTAGAAGAAATCCACGAAGGAATTTGTGGGAGTCATGCTGGGGGCAAGCATTTGCATATAAGACGATCAGGTAGGGCTACTACTGGCCCACTCTTTGCAAAGATGCCATCAGCTTCGCTCGAAGGTGCGAAAGTGCCAACTTTTCGCACCTAACATCCACTCCCCAGCCAACCAGTTGAAGTCGGGTTTCAGCCCATGGCCTTTCACGAAATGGGGAATCGACTTGATCGGCCCATTTCCACCAGGTAGAGGCGGTGTAAAGTTTACTGTCGTAGCAGTAGACTACTACACTAAGTGGGCTGAGGCCGAAGCTCTCACAACTATAACCCAAGAAAGGATGATCGGCTTCATATGGAAAAACCTGATCTGCAGATTCGAACTTCCGCAGTCGGTCATCATGGACAATGGAAGACAATTCGACCGTCAGAAGCTGAGAGACTTCTGTAGTTCATGGAACATCAAGAAGCACTACTCAACTCCATACCATCCACAGTCGAACGGCCAGGTCGAGGCGGTGAACAAAATCCTGAAACACATATTAAAGCTCCACCTCGAAGAGAAGAAAGGGAGCTGGGTAGACGAACTCCCGGAGGTCCTATGGTCTTATAGAACTTCCTATAGGGCCAGCACCGGAGAGACCTTGTTTGCTCTAGCCTTCGGGGCTGAGGCAGTGGTGCCCGTCGAAGTCCAAAACAAGACTTGGAAGGTGGTAGGATATGATGAAGAAAAGAATGATGAAGCCTTGACAGTAGAGAATGATCTGATCGAAGAGACCAGAGCTTCGTCAGAAATGAAGAACGCCACCTACAAGCGCAGAGCAGAGAAATATTACAACTCCCAGGTCCGAGACCAAAAATTCAAGGTCAGAGACCTGGTATTGAAAAAGAAGTTGATGGCCCCACCAAGTGTATTCTGTTCAAACTGGGAAGGACCGTTCCAGGTCACCGCAGCTTGGCCGAACGACACTTATGACCTTAAAGACGCAGAAGGCAACGCCTCATCATACACCTGGAGTGCGGCCCACCTGAAAAAGTTCTACCATGGATTCTGTAATAGACTAATCGAAGGTTCGCATCAGAAATGTTGATGGCAACCGGTGTAAATTCCATCGCTATAAAGAGTTAGAAGATTCATGAGATCAAAAATATTTGCCAAGTGTTTGGACCTACGTAGCTCGCCAACTATGCGAGCTACCCCAGGTCACCCACTACCCAAGGTAGCTCGCCAGTCCTAGCTCGCCCAAGTACTTAAAAACCCATAGTGCGCAAGGACCAATGTCCCAAGCTTTGTAATTAAATAGCTCGAAGGCAAAGGCCAAAGCGCCCAAGGTCGCGAAGGTACCCTTCTTAAAGGGTTGTTAAGTTAGAAAAATTCGCGAAAAAGATGAAAAACGTCTAAGGCAAGGTTCATGAAACCCAACGGCCCAACGTGAATCAATCGAAGTGCAGCTCGCTACCCTAAGTGGTCTAAGACGAGCAATTCACGGCCTTAAGCGGTGTAAGACGAAGAATATGCACTCTCAAAATAGAGGTACAATTCGTAGTCAAAAGTGACGTAAAACGAACGATTCGCTTCTCAAAGTAGAATAAGACGAACAATTATGTACCAGAAAAATAAACAAGAACTAGCTATTTAAAAATTATAACGTAAAAGCGCAAAGACGTAAGTAAAGAGAGTTAGACAAAAAATGCTCAACTTATATTCAAAAGATACTTAAGAAATTTTCAAGTAAAAAATATACTTGAAAAAATTCTAAGTATGAGTAGCAGTGCTAGCCATAAAGGCCGACCAGCTGGCCATCTTTGAACTACAAAAAGCTCCTTCTGGGCGAGCTGCACGTGCCCAGCGAGCTAGATCTACTTAAACAAAAATCAGAAACTACAACTAGGAAAATGAAAGCTATTCTAGAAAGCAAGGAAAAAATCCTAAGTCTCCGGAGCAGCGGGGACATCGGAAGGCACCTCGGCGGAGTCGTGGGCGACCTGGCGGACTGGGAGGGCTAGCTCGGCCTCATGAATGATATTTCCAGTCAACCCACTGACGTCGAGCTCGCCAATATTCAACATTACATCCCCGCAGGCTTCTTGAAGCTACGCAACAGTGAGGGGGATCTGCTCCTCCTCGTCAGCGACCTCCTCCTCGCCAATGTTCAGCTCCGGCACCTCAACTGTTTTGATAACTTGGAAGCGTGCTGGCACAAAGTTGAGGGGGATGCCGAGCTCCGGGAGATCACCAATGTCCAGCTCGGCACCATCTGGGAAGGGAACCCGGTCCAAGCAGGCCTTGAAGTCGCCTACCACAGCCTCGACCTCGTCGTCCTTGTGGGCTCGAGCCCACCAGAGGGTCCGCAGGACCTCGGCGTAGCATTGGACGCATCCCTTGTCCGAGGCCTCGGCCCTCACAGCCGCCAGATCCGGGGAGGAGGAAGCAACACTCCGTAGTTCGGCAACCTCATTAGCCTTCGCCTCCAGCTCGCCCCTTAGCCTCTCACACTCAGCGTTGGAGCTCTTCACCAAACCCCGCTGCAGTGCGAGGTCCTTTTTTGTAATCCCATGATTGCCAACCTCTTGGGCGAGCTGGGCGGCGAGCTCATCTTCCTTGGCCTTTATCCTCGCCTCCGTCTCCTGCTCGAGCCTGGCGAGCCGGCGTTGAACATTCTCGAGCTGCTGAAGGGCATTTTGCTCGGCGGCCAATGAGGCCTCGGCCCTTTCCTCGGTGAGCTGCGCTTGCCTTTTCGCCTTGTCAGCAGTGTCCGCCAACGCCAGCATCCTTTTGTTCCTGTCAGAGCGACCTAGCTCCAGCTCGGCAACCTGCTCAAAAGCTTTCTGGTTAGCGAGCATTAATCTACTCGCATGATGAGCCGAGAGGAGGAGGTTCTCCTTCAGGTCCTAGCTGTTGATGTTCACCACCAAGGGGGTCGTCCAATGCCTTGGCATCTCGCTCACAGTATTCCGGACTACGCCCGGAGGGAGGCTCCACATCGACGTGAGGGAACGAGATCGCTCGAAGGCATGCAGGGCCTCGTGGCGATTCGGGAAGGCGATTGAGGCATAACTGCGAGATCAAAACAGATAGAAAATGTTAGAAAAATAGAAAACAATAAGCACGGAAGATCGACTAGGCGAGCTACTTACTGAGCTCGGTCAGGGTCCCAACCAAGGAGAGTGTCATCGTTGGTTTGCACCCCCCGAATGGAGATGGCGAGGGGGGCGAGCTCCGGATGGGCGTGGCCACCAGCGGGGCAGTGGATTGAGCGGATCCCCCCTGCCCGGACCTTGCCGAAGCCCTCTCAACCCGGTCAGAGTCCTCATCAACCAGGCCAGTGTACCTTGTCCTCTTGCGAGTCGGGGGATCCTCCTCGCCAACTCGGGACCCTTCGCCTTTTTGGGCCCCCTTTTTCCCTCGACCTCGCTCGGAGGAGGCGACAGTTCGCCCCCCACCTCAGCCGGTTCGAGCGACCTCTGCATCCTTGGACTTCTCGGGAGCCTTGGCCTTTTCCCTCTGGGTCCCCGACCCCCTACCTCGCCCTTCTTGGAGGCGAGCTCGGCCTCCTTGCTCGCCTCCAATGCGAGCTCGGCCTCCTTGCTCGCCTCCAACGCGAGCACGGAGGCGGGGCGAGTCTGTTGGGGCGAGGTGGGCCCATTTCAAAGCGCTCTTTGATAAGCTGGTAGGCCTCGGGGACCTCAGCGATTGGGATTGCGAAGAAGCTACCACCTGCACAAAAATTGAAAATGTCAGCATGATGGGCGAACTACACCCCCCATAGGCGAGCTCCAAAGAGTTGAACCTGGGAGCTCGGGACCTTGGATATCGAGGTGGTGCGGCAGTGTGAGTAGTCCGGCGAGCCATAAGCAATGGTGCGCGCACAGGTGGGCGACCTGCCTATCCTTCTCGCTTCTCAAACAGCAGATGGCGCGCACCACGTCGAACTTGTCCGACACCTTAGGCCTGCCCCTGCTGGATTTGTGGCGCTTCGGAACTGCAAGAAGAAAGAAAATTAGAATTAGTATATCTAATTCAACCCACACACACCGAAATAGGCGACCTACTGCTGGCTTCCCCGTACCCCTCCGGAGTGGGAATACAGTCACCTCACCCGTGATACGTGCTGGAGGCTCACCAGTCCCCGCCTACGAAGAAAAACTGCTTCTTCCAATCACGGACTTTATTGGGCAAGTCCCCGAGAAATTTTTCCCCCTGACGAGCTTTCAGATAATAGTATCATGTGCCGTCCTACGCCCACTTGGTCACGGCGAAGAGCTCACCCAGGTCCGCCGAGGTTGTCGCGTTCTCATAGCCCTCCAATCCAAAGACGGACAGGGTGGCGAGAAGGTTACTCCATGCATTCGGGGTGAGCTGAGTGATGGCCAAATTATTGTCGGCAAGGTATTGGCCGATGATCGGGTGCAATGATAATGTAAGCCCGACCCTTAGAACATCGACGTTCAAAGCGGTCATCCCCTCAGGAGGCGCATCGGCCCGCTCATTCTTCATTGGAGCATACATGAAGATGTCGAGCGGGATGCGATACTCCCTGCGTATGATGGGCAGGTCGCATTCATCAATAAGGCTCACCACCTCGCCAGCCTTGTATTCGGACGGGGCAACTCTCTCTAGGTCGGCGGGGTCGGCGGGGAGTACCCGGTCCGGGCGGGGGAAGCTCGCCGCATACTCGGCGATATACTCGCCCCAGTCGAATGGATGGACGACCTGGGCAGGGACCTCGTGTTCGACCAGCTGGGGTTCCGGAAAACCAATGCGACAGAACCACTCGAGCGTAACTTCCTCTAGGTCGCCACCCACCTCGCCGACCTCGGTAATGCCCTCATCAACCTCCTCGGGCCCTTCGTTGCCACTGGCAACTCTTTCCTCTTGGGCGACCTCGCCGCTTTCCTCCCGTACCTTGCGGTATACGGCGCTGGAGGCTCCTTCCTCCGGATCGGGATGCAGCTCGCTAGGCAGCTCGCTGGGTAGCTCGCCGGAGACCCGACGAGCTGCCGAGGTCGTCTCGGAGCTAGAACCGATCTCCACGTACGAAACCCGAGGAGGCTCATCCTCGATTATTGGTCGTTTCTCAGGGTTCCGGTCCGAGAGGGTCCTACTCGAGGAGTGTGTCGACATTGTCTCAAAGAAGTCCAAAGGGTTCTCAGCACAGTCCGGTAATCCAAAGTCAAGGTACGGTGTCGTTTAGGGAGCCCGAAGAAACGAAAGAAAAATCAAGTAAAAGGCAGAAGAAAAGAGGAGAAAGATCGAATACTACCTTGAAGAGCCTTCGAAAATCCGTCAAACGCAAGAAAAATCGGTCGCCGGGAAAGCTTTGAGAATTCGAAAATGCAGAAAGTGAGAAAATGAATCCACTTCCCCCTATTTATAGACGTCGGGGCGAGGTGCGATATTCAGGAAGTGCGGGGACCTGTTTGCAAAAAATTTGAAAGTTGACATGATTGTGGGCGGGAACCGAGGCCTCAAAAGATGTGCTTGACTCCTGGATTCCCGCACCACGTCGGCCAAAAATAGCCGCCCTGGCCGAGCTCGCCTGCTAGCTCGGCAATCATCCAGGGATAGTCCGCCGAAATTTAAGTTCTCCAGCTCGCCCGCACATTTGACGAAGTCATGGTGCATGCGAGCTGGGGGGCAAATGTTGGCCTGGCGAACTAATACAATTAGCATGTGGATAATCACCAAGGTTTGGCAGGTCGCCAGGGCTCACCCAGATCCGTGGAAGCATGGAGCTCGCTCAAAGGAGCTCACCCCTATCCCCACGAAGACACTGGAGCTCGCCCCAGAGCTTGCCCCTATCCCCACAAGGACCTCGCCGAGGTCCATCATCGCACGACACTCGCAAGCCACTCAAGGCACTGGAGCTCGCCCACCAGCTCGCCCAGGAGCTCGCCTGTTAGTCGATAGGACCCCGATGGTGCACTCTTTTTCCCTCTGTCCGGTTTATCCACAAGGGTGGTTTACGACGAGGTTTTTAATGAGGCCCATCTAGTCTAAGGCATAGTAGTAGGACGAGGCACGACATAGGGAGCAGTGTGAGAGACCAAGACGAGGATAAGGAACCCTCGTCAACACCGGAAGCTGTATAAGCTCGTAAGGTGCCGTCTCACACTCGCACACCTATAAATAAGACATCTCTTGTACTATTCAAACAGTTAATACATTTCCTACACTCTACTTTCTCTCTCTAAGCGCTCTCTCTCTCTCTCTACATTATCTCCCCAAGAACATAAAATCATAAGATTATTGTTTGGTAAAATTAATCCGTTATAAAGCCACATAAACGAACATGATTAAGAAATTCTATCAACACATCCCTTCACCTATGTCTTTTTTTTTATAAATATTTTTGTCATGTTTCAACTCTATCTTCTTCTCTTGCTCTTAGATTGTAGAAGATAGAGTAAAAAATATCTCCTCACACTATGACCACCACCCATATATCACAGTCGCCCTACATTTCTTTTTTATATTTTCTCTTACTCGCACGGACAATGACCAATTTGTTTGTTTTCTCTTTTTTCCTCTCTTCTATCTTTACATTTTCGGATCTCGCTGTAAAAAAATTAAGAGATTTGCTATTTTTTTTGTTCCAGATTTTTTGTCTAATTTTGAAAAATTTTGCAGAATTTCTATTCGATTTTTTAAGTAAACTATATCTTTCTTTTTTCAAAAAATATTCCCAAAATATTATATTGTTTTTTGAAAGATGTATTAAAAAAGTTATATTATTTTAGAACTGATTTTTTAGAATATAACTCCAATAATTCTTTAAAAACCAAAATTAAAAGTTAATTTTTGTGCATCTTCTGATTTTTTTTCCTTTTTTACATTTATTTCTCTACTTTCTTGCTAATTATTTATGGAAGTTCTTTTTCAAAAATTAAGCATGAGTGTACCAAATTTTGAAAAAGAGGATAATAATGATATTTGTGATATTTTGCAAATATTTTAAATGACAAAAACTTATATGAACCGTTTTACGGTGTGAAACATACCATATATATATATATATATATAAAATCGCGGATCCATGGCCGAGTCTGGTCGAATTTGGATCAATATACCTAGATTTCAAGATATAATGATTAAATTAAAAAAATATATTTATTCTTATAAAAATATGTTTTATCCTTACAATAACATGTATTTGCCCATATAATAACACACATTTACACATATAATAATACAAACTGGGGAGCAAATGTGTGTTACAATTAGAGCAAATGTATGTTAATATCATATAAAATGTTATTCTTTTCTACATATATTCATTTATTTTTATAGAATAAATATTTTAGTATAATATAAAGAGTAAAATGTGTATTACTATAAGAATTGATATTAGTCTCTCACAAATATATTACTTTATTTTTATAGAAATAATTATTTCATATAATAACACATATAAAATAGTAAAAAATATTACTACATGATACAATATACCTAAATTTTAAAGGGAAGATAAATAAATAACAAACACATATTTATTCTTATAAAAACTTATTTTGTACTTAAAGTAACACACATTTGCCCATATAGTAACACAAACTGGATGTTACTATCATATAAAATGTTATTCTTTTTAAATATATTCATTTAATTTTATAAAACAAATATTTTAATATAATATAAAGAGTAAAATGTGTGTTCCTATAAAAATAAATATTAGTTTTTCACAAATATATTATTTATTTTCATATAATAATACATATAAAATAGTAAAAAATGTATTACTACATGATTCAATATACCTAAATTTTAAAGGGATGATAAATAAATAACAAATATATATTAATTCTTATAAAAACTCATTTCGTACTTAAAGTAACACATATTTACCCATATTAGTAACACAAATTGGGGAACAAATTTATGTTACAACTAAAACAAATTTGTGTTATTATATTATAGTTACTTCAAAAGTATAAAAAATTATTTTTTTAAAGATTAGTAACACAGATTTTGTTTTTTAATAATACACTTTTGTTTATATAGTAATATAGTTTGAGAATAAATTTTTAAATTTATAATATAATATTATTTGAATTTTATCAAATTAATATATAAATTTCAAATAAATAAAAACTAAAATAAATTTTAAAAGAAAAAAAAAAGGAGAAATGAATTGATCACCTGGTAACCAAACCACTCGTCACAGGCTATATACTTGAGGGCTTTTTTTTTTACTTAGTTAATTATATGCAGCTATTAAGCCATAAAAAATAAGCGACCTTTATTAAGCTATGTAAGGGCAGTCTTTTTAATTTTTTTGAGGAAGATTTTTACAGTAAAAATTTCTATATAAGTGTTGTTCATAAAACAATACTCTATTTGATCCAAGATTATTTTTACACTTTCTATTTTTAGATGTTTCAATTCTTTTTTCACACTTTAAAAAAAATTTACATTTAAAAAAATTTAATAAATTACATTTTTTATATTTTATTATTTAATTATATATATATATTATAATATCTTAAATTGTGTGCAAGTCAACATATGAAAAAATACGTTTACACATCCTCTCCATTTTTTTAGTGTAAATTTTCTATAAATTTTGAAAAAAGATAGACATAAAATTTAAAGTAATTAATATAAATACTAATTTATGGAATCTATGAGTGAGATTTGTATAATACATCTATCTATCTGTCTCCTAATTTTAAAGGAAATTAAAAAAACTAAAATGGTGAGGATTCCGAAAAAATACTGGTCTCATCCCATCAAACAATTCCACTCGATTTTTGAGCAATTCCACGCGATTATATTTTTCTTATATAAGGGAAGGGGCTCATATCATAAGCCATGAAGTTTTCACATTAAAATAGTTTGTCCAATAACCCCCAAATTCAACCTTATTTTTGAGCAAGTAAACTTCAATTACAAACACAGGGCACCGACTGCCATCATCGCCTTCGCGGAGGAGCAGCACTCACGCTGCAGTCTACCACCTTCATTTCTCTCAAGTCATCATCTTCATTACTCAATTCCGGTTATCCCCTCCATCAATCGAGGATTTGCAAAATTGAATTGGGGATCTGCAATCGACCGAAACTGCCGAGTCCGCTGGAAACTTGAAGAACGCGGTACGTATTCCCTGTCCGAATCTGTGTCACACCCGACGGACAACATAGATTAGGGTTATCTCCTAATTTGATCAAGAAGCTATATAAGATTTAACATGTGCCCTTTACTTTTCATCTCTAGGTGCTCTATCAATTCCATTTTATCCATTTCCCTCAAAAGTTTCAGGAGATTAAATTGAATAGAAACATGAGTGGTACTCCAAACAGAAGGCTGCACGAGGATGGTGGCAATGGCAGTGGCAACCATGGTCACCCCTCTGTTCCCAAGTATCCGCATGATGACCAGGGAACATATTCTGGGATAGGTGGGAAGGTTGTGGTTTCATCCAGGCATGACTACCATGTTGCTTATGATTTGGGACAGGAAGGACGCTTGGCGAAGTTTGCACCACGTAATGAGTCCCGTGATACAGACCGGAGATCACCATTGCTTCCTAATATGTTATTCAGGGGGCCGACTCCAAATGATTCACACTCTGATCATGTTGGTCCAGAGACCAGGATAGACTTCAGGGATTCAAAAGATAGTATCAAGGAGATTAAGGTTGATAATCGCGAAATGAAGCCTGAATCTAGGGAGACTGCTAAATTTGATAAACATGATAGCAGAGCTGATGATAGTAAAGACTCAAAACACGAAAGGGATATACATGCTGAGACGAAAGGCACCGAAAAGCTGGATAAAGATTGTTATAGTGGATCTAACAGCCAGTTGAGTTGGAAAGATATGAAAGAACAGCTCCGTGTGAAACAGTATGCTGACATTCCCGGAGGAAATGTGGACACGTTGCATACATCGCGAAATAGCTTACATGGCCCGGCTGATGCTGGAAAGGAAGGTTTACATGCTGACAAGAGGGACTTTGCTGAAGTTCGTGAAGCAGTTGGGGAGAACAAGGTTGATATGAAGGGCGATGAAAAATTTAAAGATAAAGATAGAAAAAGGAAAGAAGTGAAGCACTGGGATTGGGGAGAAAGGGATAAAGAAAGAAGTGATCGTCGAAACAATTTACTACCTGTTAATAGCATTAGTGAGAACAAAGAAGTAGTAAGGGAAGAAAGAGAGCCTGAGAGGTGGGGAAATGAAAAGAAAGAGCCTCAAAAAGAGAAAGAAAAGCTAATTGAGAAGGAGAAGGATAATATGAAAAAGGAATCATGGAACAGTTTGGATAAAGAGGTACCCCACAATGAAAAGGAACTGGTAGACATTCCTGGAAAATCTAATGAACAGGAAAATTTAAGCCAAGAACCGAAGAAGAAAGATCATGATAACTGGAAGAATGTTGACAGGGAAGTGAGAGACAAGAAGAAGGAAAGGGATGCTGATGTAGAACCAGAGAGACCTGAAAAACGCAGTAAGTATCATGAAAAAGAATCAGACGAGGGTGGTATGCATGTTGAAGGAGGTATAGATCGGGACCGAGAAGTATCCAATTCTGGGGTTCAGCAGAGAAAGAGAATGTTGCGGCCGAGGGGCAGCCCTCAAACAGGAAGTCGTGATACACGGGGTAGATCTGGTGCCAATGATAATGAAGGGTATAATTTCGTTTCTCCTTTTCTTTCGCTGCTAGACCTTCAACTCTTGAGTGCATTTAAGGTGATGAAAGTAATGATTCTCTTTTAAAAATAAATTAGATGAGAATAACATATTTTTTCTCACAAGCAACTCCTTTCCCGTTCCTAGAGTAGTCGTACTCCCCATCCCCCTGAGGGAATACTTGTTTGAAATTTAACTAATCAGGCCCCATTAATTAGTTGCTAGTTTTGTTTGATGAAATTCCTGAATAAGCTCTCATTTACAGTCCATATTTACCCAATTAATGTACCGTAACTTGCAGAGAAGGCAAGAATTTTATTCAGAAACTAGCGGTAGACACTTCCTTTCTTTTTTGATATTCTTCTCCTTTAAAAGGACTCAATTAATTTTTGTGAACGAAATTTATTGAGCTAATCCTGGACAAGGATTGGTTTTATGACCACAATTTCTGCATCTCTGCTTACCTTTCCTTCATCCCCAGTCGGCTTGTGTTCCACATTTGTTTTGCATATAATCAAGTGATTGCTATGATATGATTAGACATAGTAAGTAACTAAATCGATTATTTTCCCCGAGCTGCATGATTTTGTTTACAAGTTTTTTGTGTGCTATCTACAGTGTACACAGTTGAATGCTGTGATGTATTTTTATTTGATTCTGGTTGCAAAGGCGTGCTAACTTCTCTGTGGTTTAACTTTCTGCAGGTCACAAGGTAAGCACTCAAATTGCTTTTAAAAGCAGGAGTTCTCGATTGGTTTACTGGACAGGAAGATTGCGACTTCTTTATTGCATACTTTCTCTCTGATTTCTTGTTTGCCTTTGATGGTTTACTTGGATGAGAATTTAAAGAATGATTGGAACTTAAAAAGACCTACTGAAAGCCTTTATATGTAATGGTATTTTTGCTTGAAATTGATTTTAAATGAACTCTCTATTCTTTCATTTGCTTACAAATTCTATGGGAGTATGTTCTGGTAACCAAGTTTCCAATTTGAAATAACCAACACATAAAACATCTTGGCTCACAATCTTTATATGACATCTTGTTTACCAAATGCCAATAATATGTTTGCCTTTTATAGTAATTCCTTTTTGCATGTTTTTATTTCCATGTGAGATCTATTTGGATTTCGTCCTCCCAACCCCTTATGCAGTACAACATTCTATTCTTGTTATCACCCTCATATTTCTGGAATGACATACTTTGGGTGACTCTCCCTGTCTGTTCTAAATTTTTTCTTTTTATTTTCAGCCACATGTGTTTGTTTACTGATTGATTAGTCTTTTGGGTGAAGGAGGGTTGGTATAGTCATGAAAATGAACTTGAAAAACATAATTTGGGGGGGGGGGGGGTTGAGAAAACACTGGTGTTTAGAATGCGTGCCTGAAACGACTGAAAAAGGCGCAGAAAGCCCATGCGTCAGCCTGTAGGGGTGTTGGCCATTGGTCCCATTGGGCTTCATGCCTCTGGCGCCTCTATTAACTATGTCACCTGCACGTACTAAATAGCTTTTCAGATTCTTTCATTTTCTTATATTTATATACATGCTTAAACAAATATGTTTGATTGTCCCTTTCTGCTCCATCGCCCTGGTCGCTTTTTAGCTTTAAGAACTGCTGGAATTGATAAGCTTTTAATGTGCTGTAAACTAACTGTACTGCTAATTCCTCTTTGTCACCTGCAATTTTTAAGTTTCTCTTCCCTTGGCCTGGCATCTATGAGTGGTGCTGAGAAATGCAGTCAAATAAGCTGCTAATTTGTTTTTGCATCATAAAAAGCTCTTGAACTCATGGTGTCTCTTTGCAGGTAAGGCTGTCGTGTATAAAATTGGTGAATGCATGCAAGAACTCGTGAAATTATGGAAGGAATATGAATCATCACTAGCTGATAAAGCTTGTGAAGGTCTTCAAAATGGCCCTACTTTAGAAATTTGCATACCAGCTGAACATGTTACTGCTACGAATCGCCAAGTAAGAGGATTATGTATAAAATTAAACTAAACTTTTTATGTAGCCTTCCCTCTATTTGGATGCTATAATTCTGTTTGAATCTTCTGTGGTTATGCAATTCCTATTCTTGCATCCATGCTCTGCATGCCATAATTTTTGGACCATGTTTGCAAACTCCATCATAAACACTCATTTCTTCCTCTACAATATTCTTACTTATATCTATGGCCGTTATGGTATGAGTTAATGAATCACTTAACACAAAGATCTATTTATAATTTTTAATAGTAAACGGGATGTTGAACTGAATTGGAGGTGGTTAATATCATCATATGATGGTTGTCTGACATTGGCAACAGTTCTTAACTTCACATGTCTCAGTTGTATTAGATGGATACGGGACACTGTGTCTTGACAATACTTTGTCTATATAAATTTCACCAGTCTATTTTGTTGTATTGTGTTGGTTGATAAATAAATATATCTCTATCTCATAAGTCATACAAGCAAAAATTAGACTAATATAACTGCTGTTTTGATGATTTTTGTGTGTGAATGAAGTCTATTATCATTACTTTAGTATTAATTTCATGTTCAATTGTGTTATGATTATTTATTGACCTTTTGGTTTTTTTTTATGTGGTTTTATATGGTTTTCTATATGTGAAATGTGTTCAGGAAAATGAAGGACAAGAGGTGCGCGCCTTGCGCCTCGGGCGCAGAGACCCCTCTTGCGCCTTTGTGCACCTTGCACCTTCAAAATCTATGCTTCCCATTTGTATGTCGACAAAGATTAATACTACAAACTATGATTATGAGACTTTATGTACAGAAAAATGACAAGGTTGCAGATTAAGGGCACATCATTGTATTTCATTCTAGAACGCCTCATCCCTTTCCTTTAATAAAATTACTTGTTTTTTAATCACAATTCACAAAAAATGGGTCCCAATTTGGGTTGCTCCTGGATTTTATATGTTCATAAGTATAGAACTGTTGTTTTAATTATCTCTCAGAATCATCCTCTCTTTTTTGTGTATACATTTGTGTATCTAAATCTGCAACCTATTCTTAGAATGTTATATTGACTAAGAGATACACTAGATTTCCTTGAAAATCTTTCTTTCTCAGAGTCCTTTATTGATTTTGAGTTCTTATATACTACTGCAGGTAAGGGGTGGACAGCTGTGGGGGACAGATGTATACACAGTTGATTCCGATTTGGTGGCTGGTATATGTAGTTTCAATTATTATAGCTTGCTTTTTATTCATAACATAAACCACTTAATACATTATTGACTGACAAATGGCAAATGCTGTTCAGTTCTTATGCACACAGGCTATTGTCGCCCAACTGCTTCTCCACCTCCTGCTGCTGCACAGGAGTTAAGGGCTACTATCAGAGTTTTGCCGCCAAAAGATTGTATGTATAAATTTATTTTTTCATATTTCCAGAGGTCGTATCAATATAACAAGAAAATCAAATGCATGGAAATGCAAACCTTTTCTTTTATACTGGCCAGTATAAGATTGTATATGGGCAAGAGGTTCATTTGTGCATAGTTCAACCAAGATTAAACGGAAAAAATTACATGGTGTTTAGACATTTTAATGCCTCCGAGCAGATAATATGTATGTTATCCGCAGCCTATTTTGTACCTGGGCATAAGAATTTACTTTGGTTTTGTTCATATTATAGTAATTGAACAATATTTTTCTTGTGGTATCCTGTGATCTCGTCATCTATTCTAGTTGAAAGAAACCTGTATGTGATTTTAATTTGGACTCTGATGTTTTAGTGGGCCCACCTTTTAGCATTCATCCGTTTCCTCAACTATATAGGTCTCAGAATTGTAGTGAAAGGGACATTCTTTCTCTCACTTCCATATTTGCTTTATTCATAATAGTGTTACCTGGAAGTAAATGTTCATGGGCCTTTTGAGTCCCCATATATGTCATACTGATTTTTCATATTTTGGATCATTGAACATGGATACCATCTTCAGCACTGTCTTTTCTGTGTCTTTGCTTGCCTTATGTAGTGCTTTATTCTTGTTATGCTTAATTTTACAGAACATGATACAGTCACTAACAGCCATTGCATGTCATGGGATTTGTGCATGTCTTTATCATGATATTTTTCAATTCCGATGTGTATTTTTTAATTTTGTGAACCTGTTGTTATGTCATGAGCCATGACCTCATCTCTGTGCACAACTATGCAATACATCTTACATCATGAATAGTTTGAGGAAATTGACATCTGCTAGACTGTAGGTCGTGAATTAGGTTTATCCCATCCTTCAATGTATTTAGCACATGTTTTCTGACTCCATTTTTGGTTAATTTCTTAAGGTTATATCTCTACACTGAGGAATAATGTTCGTTCTCGTTCATGGGGAGCTGCAATTGGTTGCAGTTATCGTATCGAGCGTTGTTGCATTGTGAAGGTTGTTGCTATGTATTGAACAGGCATTTTTTTCCTTCCGCCCCCATCCCTGTAACCTTGTACCAGCCCTATGACAAAACTCCTGGAATGTCATTTAAATGCAGTGTGTAACCTTGGGAGGATATTTTTATTTTCTTTTATCTCACTAACCTATGTTTGGACAATACATTATTTCTTTCTTTGTTTACCGTCTGACTATGTTCTTTTAAATTTACTCTGTTATCTACTTTCAATTTTAATGACATCTACCAATCTTTGTACGTATGCCAGAGAGGAGGTGGAATTATTGATCTTGAACCTTGTCTCACTCATTCATCAACCATGGAGCCTACGCTAGCTCCAGTTTCTGTGGAGCGCACAATGACCACAAGAGCCGCAGCTTCGGTAATTTCATTATGATACTGATTTTATTTTATCCTGTATCTGTGCACATGCATGAACCGTAAAACATATAGACACATTCCAGCTACCATGTCTGGTTCACCTTACATGAATTGTTAAAAGGCAACTTCTTAAAATTCTGGATTTTCAGAAATCAATTAAAGTTTAGAAGTGAATGATTCAAATGTAATGCTTATCGCTCATTCAGAGATGTGTAGTGTGTGATACATCATATATGCCACAGTTTTCAAATGTTATTGATATTAAACTTTCAGTTCTCGTTATGATTTATTCTATTTTTCATTACCTATTATCAGGTCCAAGACAGTCATATTTTATAGATGTTACCCTGTTTGTTATGTAGTTGGTTTGTGATATGCATGTTTATCACTCTCTCCAACCCTTTCTGATAATAGAATTTTTAACCTTATGTTTCTGAACTGTTATAATTTCTTGATTAAAAGACACTGAATAACAATTTTTAAACTTATTTCACACTTATTATTGGATTTATTAATTATGCGACAATATAATCCATTCATATTTCAGTGCGAGCATCTTTTGTTTTGTGTCAGTTCTCATTTTATATTAATGTACTTCTTTTTCTTTATTGCATAGGTCTGGTTAAAAAATATCTATTATACATGGCACCTCTTGTCTTTTGTACTGTGCGAGTAGGATTTACTAGACCTGAAAGCGTTGGAATGAAATATATATGAGAGTATGTGTTTCGTTCCAACGCCTTTTAGGTCTTTCTCCCCTCTCTTTATATTTAAGTAAACTGTAAAAGATCTATTGATGTGGGTGAAAAATATAAAGATTAGCGTCTTTGTTAATTATTTTAGACATTTGTTCAATTTCTTCTTTCTATGCTATCTTTGGCTCCTTATATCTGACTGATCTATACATGCCACATGCAATGGTTTAGTTAGCTAGATATTTTCCTTGTTTGCTGGATTATTCCTGATGGTTACGGATGTTCCACTTTCTTATCTCATTATCATCAAGTAGATGATGTTGATCTAACATTCACCGCCAACTTTCCGTATTTCTACAGAATGCATTACGCCAACAAAGATTTGTGCGTGAAGTAACAATTCAGTTCAACCTTTGTATGGAGCCTTGGTATGTTATGTATCTTTTAACTTCTATAGCTTTTCAGTTCAAACACATGCACTTATTTGCATGTATATACTTTGATCACCGCCCTTATTAGCGTCATAGTGCTAAGAAGTTCAACGTTGGTAAATTAATGAACATGTAACAGATCATCTATATATTGGTATTGAGTATTAAGCCTTTTTTGTCCGTTTGGCTTAGATTAAAGTCTACCGTCTTATATACAAATCTGTTAAGATGTACTTGCTACACAATTTTATCTTACTTACATGTATCCTCGTCACAATGTGAAGTTAATCACTTTTAGATTATTATATCCAACAATCAGCGTGGTCATATATCTATTGGCAAAAAGAGATGAAATTGCTGAAATTCTCGTGCTTACGAATTTTAGTTGTTTCTGCATTCATGTTAAGCATGATCACTATCAATAGCATCAAATAACAATTATAAAAAATTTCATTTTTCCAAGAACTTTTGTTCAACCAGTAACTGTGAGTCTTATATTTTTGGTCCTAGCGGGCATGTGTTTTCCCCCCTCCCCTTTCTGTATTTTAAATTATTTTTCTTTGGACATTGGAAGTTGCAACCAAATGAACCCTGAAATTGATTGATAGTTTGGTACTTTATATTGTAAACTTAATTCTAACCAAATCAATGTCTTGAATAAACCATCAAGTGTAAGCTAATTTTGGGAGGCTGTTAATACTCAGGTGCTCCGTTACAGAATTGGGATTATTTTTACGACTAGTCCCAGATGTTCCATTTTACATGATAAACCATTACATTTTCGTTTGAACATTTTCAATTCTACTATGATAGTATCCCCTTTTACTCTTGTTTCTGATTTATTCCAGGCTGAAATACAGTATTAGCGCTGTTGCTGACAAAGGTCTAAAAAAATCCCTTTTTACATCTGCACGCTTAAAGAAGGGAGAGGTGCTATATGTAGAAACTCATTCCCGCAGGTAACAATTTATGTTCTGAAATATATTGTCTTCTGGTTTGATTGCTGTTTTCTGTACGTTTTTTTCCCTGAAGGATTTAGCTATTGCACTTGCTGCCTTGTTAAGGAAACTGATTTTGTCAAGGATTAGAATCATAACATTGACCTATCAAGTAATATCCTTATGTATATGAGCTTATCTGTTAGTTTAAGTTAGTTGGGCTCTTCTACTGTCAGGAAGGTTTTTGCCCTTCCTGATGTCAGCAGACCCTTAAATACCATTGGATCAACATGTATTATATATTTTTTTCAAATGATTGTACTTTGCGCTAGAGCTTTTGCATGTTGCATATTGCAATTGCACTGCATCGCCTTACTAATAAATTAAATTAATAAATATAAAATGACAAAAATAAAATAATTAAAAATATTAAATATTTCTCCATTAACCTTTTATACATAATTAACATTATAATTATATATAAATATTTCTAATATCCTAATCACGCGAGCCCTAATTTTTAAGAAAATGAAATTGCCCACCGAAGAAGAAACAATGAAAAACAATAGTTGCTTATGATAATCGACCCAAATAATATATTATTTCTGCATGTCCTAATGATATTCAAATAAATCAAATACAGTAGTTCTACTGTATTGATCTATAGTTCCTAAATTAGTATAAATCTAATGATTTATTTTCAACCAATCTTTTTCTTATGAATTAGATGTAGCGTATCAGAATGACAAGAATGAGTATATAAGCCTGATTCAGATTAGCCCTAATAAAAAAAAAAGAATTCATATTATCTTTTCTGAGCACTCATCCGAGTAAGAAATGACGTTTGTGCGGACGCCGGTGAATTGAGAAACACGGTTGTGGAATAAGGAGAGAAGCAGCTATCACAATAACAGTTGGATATAATTATAAATAAAAAAAAAATATATGTTATTTAAAAAAATATCATAGGATATTTTGATAAATATTATATATTCTTTTTAGAGAATTAATTAATTAGTCAAGGGCGAAACTATCACCCTGGGCAAAGTCAAATGATGTGTCAAATTTTTATTTGTTAACTAATGCCAGGTAGGGCAAATACATTTCCTACCTATAGAAAAACCCAAGTTAGTTTAACATAGGCAGACTGTGTTAGATATGGTAGTTATATGTCAAACATACGCCCTACTTCATTGTATCGTTCCAATTTTATCAGATATCTCTGAAGAGAGGCAAAATGTTGGGGAGGATTGCTGTTGCGGTTGTTTGTTGGTCTATTTGGTTAGAAAGGAACAAAAGAATTTTTGACGATTCTTGTGAGCCACTTGAAGTTGTATGTGATATAATTAGATATATTGAGGCTTTGTGATCTTTGAGTCTAATTAGCTTTAAGGTTTTATCTTTGTCGGACTTAATTAGGGATGGAGCTTTGCTTTATAATCCTTTAGGGTATTGTTTGTTGTGGGATTCACACGGATGGATGTAGAACTTTGCGATCACGCTCCACACGAGTTTGGGATTTAACATTCGGTGTTCAAATCTCAAACTCAATCCTGGGGCCAATTACGAAATGGTACATAAATAAGCACTATTTTCAAAGTGGTACAATATGAAAAAAAATAACTCTATTATTCAGCTTATATTTACACTATTATGCAAAAATTTTGTACCTATTTGAAAATAGTGCTTTATTTTTTTATCAACCTGCGATTATTTCTTATATTTATAATATCTATCATTTTTCACACAATGATTTGACAAAGTAATATCTTACCCTACCAAAATTCCAAAACAAACACATATTTTTATTATTCATTAAGATTTCACATCCCAGGATTTCATAGTCATAACTTGCTACGCACACCTTAATCCCAAAAAAAAATACCCTTAGCTTCTTTGTAATCGTACTTTCTTGGGTATTCCTCATCCCTAGTTTTTAGTAATAAAAATTTGTTTTAACAAAAATAAAAAATTCCCTACTTCAATATTACCCATTAAGATAAATTGATATTGTGCTAAATGATTTGATAAGTTTGTAAAAGACTATGCTAGTGAAAAATAATCAGAAGTTGATGTTCCATATTTATTTCAAGGCCAGTTCGTGTTCATTTGCTCGCTCCATACATTTTTTTTATAATTCTTCATTATCCAATTTTGTGCCAACTTGGATCATTTTTCATGTTTTGGTAGGTATTTCCTTATTTTTACTTTATCTCAAACTTTTAACAAGTTGACCTATACTTATAAAACTACTTACACTTCTGTCCACCTCTGCTACCACTCAGACTAACTCCTATATTCCGTCTGCCAATATCGAACCCAGATCTCTGCATCTGGTTCGGGTTCTGTTAATTTCCACTTGCATCCACCCCATCCTTTGCTGAAGCGAACACCAAAAGCTTTCATATTCCTATCTACGAATCTAGTTTGGACGGAGTTCTGATGCTAGCACCTAGAAGGGACTTTCTGCTATCCATCTAAATATTGTTGTGGCTGAGCTGGGGATAACTGGAAGCATTTTTTCTGTTATCTTATGGGATTTCTTGATTAAAGTAATGAATGATCGCCACACACTTCTGCCTATTCATTGGCATTAATTCATTGGTGCACAATGCATTTGCTGCTTTGAGATGCTCATTTTTAGGCGAAAATAATGTTCCATCTACATCCTAGTCTTCAAGGGTATGCTTGTTTTGGGACTAGCTCGGATGGACGTAGGACTTTGTGATCACGCTCCACACGAGTTTGAGATTTAACATTCGGATTTCACATCCCAAACTCAATCCACACCTAAAAATACCTATTAAACATATTATTACTCTTTCCAACACAACACTCATAAAACACCTATTATACCTATTATTATACCTATAAAATCAATCATTATCACACTTTGATTTGAAATAAAGTAACATCATACCCTACTAAAATCCCAAAACAAACACACATTTTTACTATTCATCAATGTTTTCACATCTCAGGATTTCAAAGTCATGACTTCCCACGACCCCCTTAATCCCAAAACAACATGTTACTTTATGTCAAATCAAAGTGTGATAATGATTGATTTTATAGGTATAATAATAGGTATAATAGATGTTTTATGAGTGTTGTGTTGGAAAGAGTAATAATAGGTTTAATAGGTATTTTTAGGTGTGGATTGAGTTTGGAATGTGAAATCCGGATGTTACATCCCAAACTCGTGTAGAGACGTGATCGCAAAGTCCTACGTCCATCTGTGCTAGTCCCAAAAGAAACATACCCTAAGGATTTTGTTGTTCAGATGCCAGAGTAAATTCCAATATCATTTTGTTGAGGAAGAGATATGAATAGGGATTACCCATCAGTTCCCTCTTGTTAATGAAGCTTTTCTCTAGGTATGAGCTCTGTTTTAATGGAGAGAAGGTAATCAAGGCCGCAACAGGACCTCATGTGCACGGAGCAGAAACTGGAAAAACTTCAACTCACAACTCGCATCATACTAATGGCGAAAGAAATGCTGTGGATGGTGAAAGCACTGTGGTGGACATATTCCGATGGTCTTGCTGTAAGCGCCCTCTTCCGCAAAAAAGTATGCAGAGTATTGGAATTCCACTGCCTATTGAACATGTAGAGGTAATCTTTTCCTGCTTGTTTATCTCCTCATAATGGTACGCGGCAATATTTAAACATTCAAAATTGTTTCTCCTGTCTTTCAATATGCCATATTTGCAAAAATTTCATAGATCGCAGATTCAGGTATTGGACTCCATGGTTCCCCGAATCCTGAAATTGGGTGGTTTATTCATCGTGAAATGATTGCTGTTCTTACTAAGGATATGACATATATGTTCGCACACACACACTACATATGTGCATTCATGTTTGTATATTATATCTTCGAGTTTTATGGAGATGCACTGCTGTATTCCTGTTGAAAGTTCTCTGAATTTACGCAGGTTTTGGAGGATAATCTAGAATGGGACGACATATCCTGGTCGCAAACTGGTGCATTGATTAGTGGGAAAGAATATCATCTTGCTCGGGCACATTTTCTCTCCCAGAGTTCGACGAGGGTTTAACTTGCTCTGCTTTTGTTCTGCAATGGGCAGTCAAAACTCATTTCAGTCTGTTCTGTGTGTGTTTTCGGGTTTTGTAGAATAAGAGAACTTATTGGATGGATATTTTGCTACACTAAACTTGTTAGCTTTGATCTGAATACATTGCTTATGCTGCTGCAGCTGTATAACTGCCCACATTTGTGTTAAAAAATTATTCTAGTCCGAAAATAATACATGAATCTCTCCGTCCTATATACCTACAATCACTTCATGCATGATAACTGTGATTATGCATGATAAATCAAAATGCTAAATGATAACTGCTGGCAGATGACTGGAAAAACTGGAAATTTGTTTACATGAAAATGGTAGGCTTGAAATAGGTGGCAACTGGTGTTCCATAAATAGGAAGTGTAGTAAGCAGGGATGAAGTAATGTCGCTAACTTTAAGAAAGCATTGATAGACATATCGACATTGAAAAAAAAGTCAGAAACTTAAATTTACATGAAATTTTATATAGTATATTATTAACATGCTATTTATGCATATGTTCTATTTAAAAGCGCAATAAAATGATAATTAAAATTACACGATCTAATGTAACTAGTATCAAAATGACAATTTATGATTTTCAAAAGTAGATGATAAAAGAATCATTCTACTAAATTTGTTCATAGGATGAAATAGATACCATTCATTTTGTGACATCATTACTCTTATAAATTAATAATAATATTTTTTACGCTGTCGTGATATGAATATACAAGTATAATAGTATTGTTAAATGACCAACTATACAACATCACTAAATGAGTGAAATGATATAAATTTCTTATTTCATAGAAGAGTTTGTGAAGATATAGTGTCTTCTTTGTCGGAACAACACTGAAACTATTGCACCGCATGAATAAAGGAATCCTGAAAACAAACCAACAATCACCACCAAAAAGAAAAGGAAGAAAATATATGATGAGAAAATAATTGCAATATTTTTATAATAATGCGACATCTTTCAATTTATCCTCGAAATTTCCCAATTTTTATCCCGTTTTGTACTATAAATGACTCTAAACAATATCATTATTGATCTTTTGTGATATATTGTGATATATCTGCAATATTCTGAAAAAAATACATTACACTCCAATATTTACATCTCAATCTCAAAATTCGAGATATATTCGCAATATTTCACGATTTCATCCTTGGTAGCAAGTAAAAGTAAGATTCAGTAACATAGCTTCTAAGCAAGAGCAAGTATATTGGAATCTGGAATTGCAAATCTAAGGTCACAAAAACAGGTTTGTTCCTGCCTCGATATGGGCATGAATAATGCTAATTCAGTTGATTTATCGACATTTTCACGGATATAAATGTGAGAGGCAACATCGAAACCAAAAAAGATATTCATATCATCCTATGGACCACAAAATCAATTTAAGTACATGACCAAATTCTGTCAACCTTACTAGAGTCAGATGGTGCACTCACTCAGGCTGCTGAACTCGACGAGGCTCTAAACTTTCCCTGCATCCATGCTAATCGCCTTTCAGCCTTGAGAGATACAAAAGTTTCTCTTGCTGAGGGGTTTTCAAATAAATCCAAAGCATAAAAATATAGAGTTTGATCAACACCTTGCATCTCGTCTAGTATTCTTATGCACTTGCTTATTGTAAAACGCTCTTCGTTTCTCATGATAGCAGCAGCCCTCATTTTTGAAGCTGCAGCTATTTCCAACATAGCATCCACAATAGCATCACCTGTTGCCTTACGACTTCTCTTATGCCGACCTGAATGAGGAGTCACAGTTTGATTCTTATTGTGCCCATCCAACATGTGTGCATCCTCCCCTGATCCAGATGATGCATCCCCATCCACGAAAGTCCGATCACCAGACATGCTTAAGCCTTCAGGATCATTACAGTTTCCGACAAAGTCCAATGATCAAACGATATTCCCCTTCAAATCAAAAGCATCTAGAACACAAGAAATGAAAGTCACAATGGCCATAATTAAAGGGATATAGATCAAATTCAGCATATTAGCCAGTCATACTATTTGATCATATGTGTAAGAAAATCTATCCTGCACCATTTACAAGTCAAAGTACACATAAAGGAAGCAGGTTTAATCTCTACTGCAGTTAAAAGGGAACATATGTTGGGCACTTAAGTGGGAGTCAATCCACCACTATTGAGCTAGCTTTTAGATGGCGCATGCTTACAAAATAATACTATCACATACTTCGGATGGATCTAATATGCATGAAAAGCAAAGGTTCACAACAATTCACATGATCTTATTGGCCAATTCACAGGGTGGATATACTCTTTTTTGAAAGGTTCGGCTAAACATGGGCTCGAGGATTTCTCATCCTAAAGCAAGATACAAGAGCTGACACTCGAACTACTCATGACATCATCTTGCAGTTACCTCTAGGTAATTCTCTCACATGGTTGATTAGAGAGGGGCATTTTATGATAGCACACCTCTTCTCAAGACATGAGTGACAGAAGTAAAGGATTGTGAAGGAAAAGAATAATTATTCCTGAAACTGCAGAAGGAAATTGCTAAGTTTGGATCCTAGAGGCATTGGTTAATGCAGAAGGCAAAGAATCTAAACCAAAATTTGATCTCCAATTTCATAATTCGCTTGACAACAACAAAATTATAAATCATATATGAAAATCCGAAGCATAAAAATGAAAATCTAAGCTCACAATGAATATGCATATACAAATATATCCAATCGAGAAGAACATTAGCGATGCACAACAAATAACCAAATAACCCTAAGAGATTAACATATAATTTGATCGAGTAATCGAAAGAAAATACCTGTGACTGTGAGTTAGAGAGAGAGAGAGAGAGAGAGAGAAGAGGGCAGGGTTTACAACAGAACAGGGCAGGGAAGGCGAGGCGAGGCGTGGGGGGACGCACATTACAATTGCTGCGTCGGTCTTTTGGTTGGAAACGGACTCTTTCTTCTGAGCCCAAAACAAGTCCAGCCCAACCAAAAACCTTTCATTCCATAATTAAAATAGGCCCAGCACTACCCAAAATGGTAAATACACTTCTTTTAAAAAAACTCGGCAATTTTTTTTCGAAATTTTCACAAATTTCGGTTATTTTTTGGAATATTTTTTCAAATTTCACTATGTTCGAAAACATTACCAAAAAGATGATAAAATTTTAAAAAAAAATTAATGAATGGAGGATAGTGTATTTTTCAGGGTAGTGTATTGCCTAAATAGGCTAGTGTCTATAACCTTGGCCTTAAAATTATTGGGCTTTTGTTTGTCGACCCCAATTTCATTAGGTTTGGTCAAAGGCCCAAGCTATATGCACCTAGCGTGTTTATAAAATACACATCCCACAAAGACAAAGTATTATGTGTGTAATACACATGAAAAATAGAATCCGTGTGTATCAACTTTAACTTGATTCGAATTGTGTTTCTATCCGAATTGCCCAATTTATTGACAATTTGAATTGGGTCAAATTATTATACACAGATCTTATTTTCATATGTGTTACACAAATAATACCTACTCCATCACAAATATGATCATCCGTCATCATCACCCTCACCTTTGGTAAGTTTTTCACCATAGTTTTATAGAACTAAATTTTGTTTTGACTTGCTATTTTTAATGTTATGTTGTTTATTTGTGATGATTATATAAATAAAGTTGTAGTTTATGTAGAAATATTTGTTATATAGTGATAATATGATGAGAAAAATGGGGGATTAATACCATTTTCATTCCATATTTTTATGTTTTTTCATTTTTTATTTTCAATTTAGTCCTATAACAATTTAAATTTATCTAAATAAGTCCAAATGATTGAAAATTGCACTAAACGATGCTGCTTTATTCATGTGTCAGTATGCTACTACATTTTAGATATTCAGAACTGATTTAGATAAATTTAAATTGTTATAAATTTAAAAACTAAATAATATGAGAATAAAATAAAAAATAAAAAAGTTATGAGACGAAAATAATATTAATCCCATGTTATACGTCTTGTTTTTCAAGGGACATGTTCAATCAATATATTCTCCCATCAGTGTTTTCATAACCGACCAATGATTAAACCGGACAGAGCACAGGTCGAACCGTTAAAATTATTTCTACCTATTCTTTTTAATATTATTTATGTACACTAAAAAATAAAATACATTAAATATTCTCATATAAAATTTTAAGAAATTATAAATTACATGTTGAAATAAACATAATAGAATCGTAGACAATCAAAATTAAAATACTCAAAATAACTCAAGTTATAATATCAAATTTTAATCCATGACATGTTTTATAACTCATGCACAGTAAAGTCTCAAATTAAAATATTACAATCAAGATTTAATTAAATAAAAAATAAAAAAATTTAAAAAATTAAAATATAAAAACAAGCCGGTTCAACTGGTTTTCCCGATTTTGGCCAGTTTTGACCGGTTTTTTCCCAATTGAAACGTAAAAATGGTTTTTAGGGGGTGACCGGACCAGTTCTATGGCCGATTCCAGTTTTCCGGTTCAATCGATTCTAAAAAACAATGCTCCCAATAAAATAAATCTAAAATAAAATCTAAGTTCCAAATAATAATTTTGTAGTTAAAAAACTTAAAACTTAAAACATAAAATTAAAGCCTAAAACTTAAAATCAATTCCTTTTCACACAAATTCACACTCTGCAACAAATCTTGTCTCTTCAATAAATCGCTTCCCATGGATCTCGAAAACTCTAGACAGCAGTCAGAGATGTCCAATTCCTCTAATTGTCAACTCCATCGGCATCGAACCACGTCAATAATTTTGACAAAAATGGAGCTATAGAGATCAAGGATTTATTGGTAGTTGTTGGGGATAAAAAATGACTCAAGAAAGCAAACTCTAGCGGTGAAGCGAATCTCGAACAAAAATTGACACATAAAGATGGATGGTCGTGACAAGAGAATAAGGATGCTTGGCGCTATATACATGTGAGTGTTCTTTTTTTTTTTTTTTTAAATTTTAAGTATTAGGTTCTAGGTTTTAATTTTATGTTTTAAATTATTTTAATTGCAAAATTATTATTTAGAAATTAAATTAAATTTATTGGAAAGATTTATTTAGTCACCGTGCCGCATATGAAAAAATAGTTAAAAAAGTAAATGATTTATTCATAGTATGATACTAAAATTTTAAAAAAAATTATAGGACCAAAACAAGAAAGTAGAAAAGTTATGGAACAAAAATGTTATTAATCCCTAAAAAATATGTATATTTATTTCCCAGATAATTTTAAAAAAATTGCATAGGAAGAATTTTGAGCTTGGTTTGCTGAAAAATTGATACGTTTTAAAAAACCAGAGTCGAAATTTATAAAGAATTTTGTTATAACTAAATTTTTTTTATATTTTTTTGAAATAAACATTACTTTTTGGACAAACTTTTTTCAAAATTTGGACATTTCTTCAATAAAAATTTTCAAATTTTTTAATAACACCTTTTAATTTTTTTATTTTTTTTAGGATTTGATCGATGATGACGACGACTATTTAGAAGATGAGAATTTGATGGATGATAATATCTGTGATGAACAATTTTTGGATGATGATTTAGAAGGAAAAAATCCCTCAAATAAGTCAAAACATGATGATTGTGAAAGAAAATACCAAGAAGAAGATATATTTAAAGAAGTTCAGGGATAACGTTATTCCTCCTATGACGTTTTGATAGATTAGGTTTGTCTTGTGGGGAATAAGAACAATATTTTGTTGTGGCTAAGTGATCCGACTATGGAGTTGGGAAAAAACCTCATATATTTTTGAAATGTGAGCGTAATGATTTGTATTGTCCTAATTCAGGGATGGTGATGCAGGAGGAAACGCAGAACACGAAGTGAAGAGATAATACTCTTAAATTTTAATTCATTAGCAAAATCAACTCCCTTACATTATTCTTGAGCCCAACCTAATAATAATTAAATAAAAACTTAATTAAAGTTCTAAACTCTATGAAATATAAATAACAATACTAATTAACTAAATAAATTTAATCCCTATCGCCATTAGGTGGCTTTAATTATCTTTTTGTTTAGCTGCATTGCACTTGTGAGTTGTGTCTGTGAATTGTTAAATGAATATAGTACTTATAAATATATATGCCCCACAAATAATTAACATAATTTTAAACTTTATAAATTAAAAAAAAGAAAAAATATATGTGGGATTGGATGGACTAATGGAATGGAAGGTTGTGGTTGAAGAAATGATGATGATGTTGAAGTAGCTGGGGCTTTTAATTTCCATATGAATGAAAAGAATGGTTGAAATTAAAGAGAAGCTGCTGTAAAGGAGAAGGAATATTGCATGGTTCATGGATTTGTTGGGGTGGAGTATCTCCCACTCCTACTTTCACTTTATTCATTAACTTATTACTAATTTTGTTTCTTTCATTGTCTCAATGGTCAATCCACCTTTTTGTGTTCTTTATTTTATTTTTCTCCCTTACAAAATCAGAATAAAGAAAGTATGTCACTTCCTAGCTATTTTCTTTTTGTTAATTAATACTGTTATTAATGGATGGTTGAAATGTGTGAGAGGATTCAATGCATTGAATAAGAAAATCAATAAAAGAACTTGGAGCTTAAGAATAAAATTATTATAAAATAATTTATGCGGTCCGATCAGTTGATCTACATTAATCAAAGGAGGATCAGAATTTTCAATATATCTTCAAGTGAATTTAACAGATTATAAAAGTACTTAATCAACTTAGAGAATTCTTCACTCAAGCTGAGTAATTATAAACACCTAACTGATTTACGTAATCAAAAAATTTCTGTGTGTGTGTGTTGGAATGTTTACAATTGCATCAATTGTATCACTCTTTTATATGTATATATTAGTCCCAATGGTTACATTTTGTTGCTATTCTCCAACAAACTTGAAAAGGACCATGCATAAATTTAGCTCATGCTAGTTCACTTAGTCAGGACAGTTCAAATCCTCAGGACACTTTTAAGTTTTCAGGTTGGTACGTACAAGTCTTATGAACTCAGAAAAATAGTAAACATACTTCTCTAAAAATCAACTGATATTGATAGCCAATTTCAATGACATATATTCTCAGGTTGAGTGATAAAGTTACATAATGCATTTGCCAATGAATATCTCTCTCCCTCCCAATCCGTGCTTATTGAATATATACCTAGCAGCGTAATTTGTTTGGGAATCTTTTCGATGATCTAATATGCATGCAATTGGCGCACTCACTTAACAATAGAGATTATTTATACTGAAAAATATGTGTATTGATATATTGATTTTTGTGTTCAATGTGTGCTGTGTTAACTACAAGGTGGGTGCAACATGAAACTTAAAATTAAGTGGGTAATTTATTTATATTCCTTTAATTATTTGTGAGGTCGAGGAGCGTACCTACACAAGATTTGTATGCATAATATTATTGTTTGTGTTCAAATTGTGACTTTTAAAAAAGAAATAGTGGTGATTACTGGACGCATGATCAATATATTTGTTTTTTATCATGATTATGCATTATTATTGTGACAAAAAAAAAAGAAAAGAAAAGAAAAGAAAAAGTAGTGGTGACTAGCAGAGTTGACATTTCTTTTCCTCAGATGGATCGATCTCATGATTATCATGCACCTGTTGAAGAAAAAGAGGTAGGGGAAACTAATGAAAAAGGTGGTATGCCAACGTCTTGTCCTATCGATTCGCTATTTAATTAGTACAATTCCACTCCATCATCTTATTCAGATTTCCATCATTACCAAGGCACTCGTTTTTGTCCATTCTAATTAAAATGAATCAATCATGTTTAATTAGTGTTAATTAATGATAGAATTGAGATTTAAAGTATGTTCCAAGCTTCCTATTTTTCAAGTTTAAAATTCACAAGATGCGAAATGGACCAATTCATACAGAGTGAAGTGCTCGTTAGTGGACGTCGGCGAGATGGGTTCCCCGATTATTCGATCCTTGAACATATAGCAAGTCATAAAAAAAAAAAAACTAAGAAACCGATTAGTTGGGGGTAATGAGGGTGAAAAATGAGAATGAATGAAGATTATTGAGAATTCATTCTCATTAAGAGTGTTTGATATTATTTAATTATTATAAATGAATTAAATCATAAAAATATGTTAAAAAAAGGTAATCACCAACTCCATAGTGATTACCTTTAATGATACCCATTACTATTATCATTTTAAAAATTTATAACAAGCGTCCCCAAAAAAATTTCTATATCGCTTTTCTTAATTAATCAAGATTAATTATATAATCAGGAATTAGCTAAGATATATGTGAAGGTGAAGCCAATTTATTAAAGTGTAGACACAAGTAGTGGTATGTAGCTTCCAAACTAGGGAGCTGGGTATTCCTTCCATCACATGACATGTGAATGTGATGGATAAATATGGTGCTAATTAATTAATTAATCCACAGGTACTTAACTTGGAACACATTCCACTTAATTAATTGAGCTGGTTTACGAGATCCAATGCCATCATGCATGAGAATTGCCTTGCATATTAAGGATATGCATGGATGCATCAATTAATGAACATCTACTTCCATACTTCATTACTTTTTATTACATATGAATATGAATGATTAAAATTACTTAAACAATATGTGAAATTCGCGGGCTGAAAAGCAAATTGATATTATTAATATGAACTATTATACTATCCGTGCTCTTGCATCAGACCCCTCCCAAAGAATATAAAGGCCTTGTGCTACTTTTTAAAATAAAATCTCAAATGTAATAATTAAAGCTAAATAATGAGAGAAAATTAAATAATTATCAACATAAAAAAAATTTGACCGTTAAACACCATGAATTTGGTGAATTTTTTGAGAAAAAATTAATTAAGATTAAATTGAAGAGGATAGTATAAGATTTTTTGCTCAAAAACTTTTCTTGATGTTGTAGTATATTTTTTATGTGCAGTTGTAACATTATATTTTATAATTGTTGAAAAAAAATATATATATGTTTCAATATTTGAAAAGTATAAAGTACAGATGTATTTATAGATAAAATCTCATGACCTAACTGATTAACAAACTTCCTAATTTTTTGTGATTTTAAATATTCAGAAAACGTTTTATGTATATAATCTAACAATAATTTCATTAAAATTTATCTATATTAAAATAATTTTTTTAAAGATTGGGCCCCTGAATTTTGGGGGCCATGTGACATGTCACTGAATGTACATGTTAAAGAACGACCCTGGCTTGCACGACCCGTGAATGTACAATGAATATGATATTAGTTTTTATTATAGTTATCGTGTTACTCACAATAAATTAGTTTTAATTATTTTATTTATATATAATTTTTAAAACTTTTCCTTTTACACTGTACCGCTGTACGTGGTTATTGTTGATTTTTTACTTCGAAATTTTTTGTATGTCTAACCTATGGAAACAATATTTTTTCAGGACCGTAAGTTAAGAGGGTAGCTAAAATAGACAATAATTTTTCAGACTGGCAAAATGAGGAGAATATGTTTTCGAGCTAACAAAATAAATACCATAATTTTTTCAAGTTGACAATTTAAGGATCATAACTTTTAAAAGTTGTAAATTGAGTCAAATTTGCCGAATTTCACCCCGAATTGTAGTCCGAATCCAGCCCACATTTGACCAATTGACCTAATTTGCATTGATCCGGGCTGATTTATCCTTAATTTGTCATATTTTATAGTTACGTTCCTCATTTTATCACCTCTCTAAAGTTACAGTCCTTAAAAATAAATTTCTCATCTAAACTATTTTTTTTTTTACATTGTTCAATGTGTAAACATATTTACTTTTCAAATGAGATATATAGAATATTTTGTTCTCGCAATATAGGAAAATTAACAATGTTAAGTGGGGGAAGTTTGAAAGATAACAATATGTATATATATGTGTGTATGTATAATCTTATCTACTTACCCATTTATCTATCTTATATATATATATATATATATATATATATGTATATAATATATTATCTTAACTTATTTATCTACTTATGCATTTATTTATCCTTTTTTTTCTTCTGAAACTAATTTTTATCCACAATCAAAACCCGCCTTCAATTGATTGTCAACTTTACATGAAATACTTCAAAATTTTCTATTTTTATATGGGTTTATTCTTCTAATTTCATTTTTGAAGAACCATGAGTATTAACTTAAATGGAACCTCGAAAAATAATTTTTTTTATCTATTAAACAACTCAAATATAGATTAATTATGTATAGATAAGGTTGAAATTTTAAAGTTAAAATATTAAGTCTATCTAATTTTATCAATTTCAAAAGTTAAAATTATCACATTTAAAAAAAAAATTAATAAAAATAATTCTATTAATAATATAGATTCAATTTATTTATATAACATGTATAATAATCATTCCATTATGTGCAAATTTGAATATATATATATATATATATATATAT
>JAPKLY010000089.1:1173357-1189540 GCA_026898435.1 Prunella vulgaris
CCCTTAGTCGGTCGGGTGCCGAGATGCATCGATACTTGGTGCATCTTAGCACATTGGTGTCGAGTCATCCAACACTTGGGTGGTTTGGCTGGTTTTGGTGTTGTATGTGGCAAACTTAGTCTGGATGAGCTGGATTAGTTGAGTATGGGCAAGTATGGGAGCATCGGGTGTTGGGCGGATGATGTGTTGGCATCTGCCCAAGTTGTGGGCAACGCGTGCTAGTCGGATGACTTTTGCGTGCACTCAAGTCGGGGATTTGTGTGTGCGTATGTTTGAGGCAGTGGGCAAGGTTGTGTGCATGCTGCCTTGCAGGTGTGCGAACGGATGGGCGTATGGATGCACATGAGTGCGACAGATGGGCGCGCGGATGCGCACGGATGCGACGGATGGCGCACAGATGGATGTTGGCACGCAATCTGGCAGTTATTTCCGGGTGCGCGCGCATGCGGATCAGTCCACCCGACGGGTTGCGGATACCCGTCTGACCCTGTTTTATGTTGGATGCGGATCCTTGGCTAAGGTCAGAATACTTGGGCGGTTGAGCAGTTTTGTAGGGAGTTAGGGCAGTTTTGTGCAAGCCAAAACTGCCATTTGAGTGCTGGACTTCACAGGATCTTGACACTTGGCATCAGTTGCGGATCAAAGGCTGAAAACAAATGTTCCTAGTGATGAGGGCTGTTCATCACGAATGTATATATACTTGTACTTGCCTTGAGTTGCACAATACGTATTGTGTGCAAGCCTTGGCTCCTTTGTAATTTGTGAGTTAATTCAAAGGTTGGGAATGTTGTCCCGTATGTGCTGTGTGTCTTTATGATTCCGCTGTGCATATTGATTATGTGTGTATGCTTGCTGTAAATTATTGTAATCACTAAAATACTTAAACACGAGTGTTTGGTGAGCGAGTGGGCTGACAGATCGTGTGGGTTCGTGCCGCACAAGGCGAAAATTCGTAGGCAGAAAATAACCTTGTGACACATGCCATGATACAACATTATGGACTCACTGCATTAGTTTTACCTCCTATACTTCCAAATTTAACTTGATCAATTATCTTAACTACTACATCGAAGCTCTATATATTCGTGGGAGAGTTCAAAATTATGCTTATAACGATTTGGACAATCAACAATCATATTGTGTCTTTCAAACAATATCATTATTGAGCTCATAGTGGAGGAAATTGTGGCCGGTCTATGGTTCTAACTGGAGACCCTATATATGACGAAGTCAACCAATAAGTTATTGAAGAAATGTATGTCCAATATGCATAATTTAGAGATGGCAATTGGCAAATAGGTCAGGTAGGCCACATCCAAGGGTCAGTCAGTGTCATTTTTCAATCGGGCCTATAAAAATTGAGCTCAACCCAACCCAGTTTAGTCCACGGGCTTATGGGTCAGCCCCGCCTATTTTGATTTTTAAAATTTTTTTTATCGGTATTTTTTTAAATAATAATTTTAAAAATGTATGCTACAAAGTACAAACAGTACATGCATGCATAACCTATATATTTTCACAATTCACAAGTAACAATACAAATAAAAAATAAAATTAAAACTACAAGTATATTACCCCAAATTTTCTTTATCATGCCATTATTCAAAATAGGTACCATTTAACTGTATGTGTGTGTTTTTTTAATTAAATTACATATGAATTTCATAAGTAAATCAATGTATTTCGTATACCCACTCTTATAATTAAAATATTTATTTAATTCTTTATTTTTAAAGTTTCTTGAAGCTCTAATGTCAACTTGATAATTATTTTTTGTATTTATAAATAATTTAACAGTTTACATGTTAGTTATATTACACAAATTGCAACTCAAAAACTATTTGTAATAACACTACAAATTTAATAAATATATTTATAGTTATACTTTAATATTTTTAATTACTAAACATTTATTAAATACTTAATATATTTTTTAGAATAATCATGTTTAAAATTATTAAAAAATCAACTATAAATTTTTTAAATACAATTGTATAATCTACAATAATTTATTTAAACTTTTAATATAAATAAACATATGATTTATTTATATACTAAGTTAAATTCTATACTTAAACAAATAATAAAATAATCTATTTCGAAAATGGCCAGCGCGCGGCCCATCGGGCCAGGCCAAAACGGGCCAAAAAATTTTAGGCCATTATATTTCGGCCAGGCCCAGCCCAAAAATTGAACATGCCATTACATAAAAAAGGGAATTTAAAAAGGGCAATAGTGAGGGAATTAGTGAGGGATGTCAATTTGACTAGGGTATTAGCGAGGGAAAAAAGTCCTAGTTAAAATGTTCCTCGCCAATAAATAGCGAGGGTTTTAAAGAGGGCAAAGAGAGACGAGAGTTTTAACGAGGGAATAAAAAAGACAAGGGCAGAGGCACCCTCGTCAAATTGCTCGCCAAAACGCTTGCCAAAACCCTCGGTAATAACGAGGGATTCAAAATCCCTCGCCAACCGCCCGCCGAAATTTAACGACGGAATTTTCCCTCGCCTTCTGCCGCCAGTTAACTAGGGACATTTAATTTTTATACATAAAGCGGAATTCCTGGGATTCAAACCTGGAACCCGAACCTTGCCCCCCAGCATTAATTGGGCGAATTTCGCCCCCGTTAGAGAATCGAACACGAGGTCGTGTGTGTAAGGCGCCTACCGTTTGAGCTAGGCTTATCATTCGTTATGCAATTCAATTATATTATATATGTATTATATATATAATTGTATTTTATATTTATGTTATTCATTTATAACATATATTTAAATTCTTTATTGTATATCTAAGTATTCAATTATTATAACTAGATATAAAATTAAATATTATTATTGAAAATTAGTTTAATAAATTAATTTTTATTAAAATACTAAAATAATTTTTTATAACATTAATTATTTTTTTAATATTAATTAATTCATTAAACTAATTATTATTAAAATACATATTCATATTTCTTGATCATTTTAATTAAATTTTAAAATACTTATATGTATAATTTTTTTCACTACTTATTAATACGAGGACGTACAGACATTATTTTTATTGTTATAATTAAAATATTCTCCATAAAATTATAAAATAGTTATATGTGTAATCCTTTTCACTATTTATTTACACGTATATACACATGTTTTTATCGTTTTCAATATTCTTCATAAAATTATAAAATAATCACATTTCTTAAAATATAATAATAACGTAGAGAGCCAATATATAATATTCGATAATAGAGATCTAATATAATAACCGATGTCGATAAAGTCATTGTCTAAAAATACACAATATTTGAAAATTCGATCATCTCTAGGAAATATTCATAAACCCTAAACAAGTCACAAAATATCTCAAACATAAACAACAAAATATCAATCAACACTATAGTGCATCCATTTTCGACTTAATTAATTAATTAAGTCGGAACGCACATTCTACAACAACAATACCAACAATCAACCCGTACTCCAACATCCACATCAACGTCTATGCTAATTAGATCAAACATTGATCAAATTAAATATTCATCATATCTATCTATGTATATAACTAGAAACACGCACTATATATATTAATAAATTAATTTTAACTAAACAAATACATACATTCACATGATCAATACATTAATTAATAAGCATAATGGATCGAGCATCGATCAATTTTTAATTAACAATATATAGGCATGTACGTATAATTATATATACTCAATTAAATAAAAAAATAAAAAATGTATACGTATGATGATAATGGAAGTACGTATGGTGTATGGAATTGAAAAAATCGATCGTCGGACGTCCCGCCTTCCACATACCTACACAAATTAATTAAAATATACATTAATAAAAATAAATATCCATATATAAATTATAAAATGAATGAAATAATTAATTATAATATTCTACACACACATATATATATATATATTATAATAACAGTATATATATATATATATATATATAGCTAGCAATAAATTGTAGCAAAATTTCATTTTATATTAATTTGCGCATTATAATTTTTTAATTAAAATTAATATAAATTTTTATTAATATATATATAATCATATTAAATATTTATATATGTGTAATAACAATTTATACGTGTATATATATATTTATAGTGTATATAAATTATTATAGTGTAATATATGTATATATATATATTTATATAGGAATTTACATAAAAATAATCGATTAAAATGTAAACATTTTACATAGAAATAATTTTCACAATGTAGTATAAAATTTAAAGACCTTACTTGAGCAGCGACCCTTATCCGGTGAGGAGGAGGAGGAGCTCCGACGGTGGACTGAAAAAACGAAACGAAGCAAATGGAGGAGGAAGGATTGGTGTGGTTGGTTTCGGATGAAATAATTGAGGCATGGGAGTTGGTGGAGTATTAAAGTTGCTGAGGGTTCTGCCGAGGGAATGTGGGCCCTCGTTAATGTTGCCAAGAGAATCTCAGCTGCCCTCGTTACCTTTTGGCACGCGTCTTACATGCATGGAAGACCACGCTTCACGAGGGGAGGTACCCTCGCCTGACGCCCTCGTTTTTGTTGTTGCGAGCACTTTTCCCTCGGTAGTTCCGAGGGAATTTTGAAACCCTCGTTAGTTCCCTCGTAATTTGACAAGGGTTTTATATTCCCTCTTCATGAGACTCACTATTAACAAGGATTTTATATACACTAGTTAAAACCCTTGTTAAATTTTTCCCTCGTCAATTCCCTCTCTAATAACAAGGGTTATATTACCCTCGTTAACCCTCATTAATCGAACCTTTTTTTGTAGTGGACTGAGCCAAAATTGTCAGCTCCAATGCATATGTATACATGAACGTTATTCACTCTAAACTGATTAAGTGTAAATTGTATATGGTGTTAATTTTTTGTCAATATATATTTGTATCATTTACTTGGAAAATGACGTGATTTGATTGTTTTCTCTAAATGGAAAGTTTACTTAGCTGTCTTTTAGGGAGCTCTTATTAGAGTTCTCTAAGTGTAAATCTGTATTAGTGTTTACATATAGCTTGTGATTTCTCATTCTTGTAGGAAATTGGAGTGAAAATTGCAAAGAGGAACACAAGTCTGTAAGTATATTTTCCATAATTCAATTCCTAAAACCGTGATGGAATTGACAAATCTGTAATATGCCCTCTGATCTTCCGTCTTATATTTCACACTTAGAATCGTACCAGGCTCCATGGATTCCTTTTAGTATTAAATGGTTCTGTCCGATTCCTTTATCGTTCCTGTCCAGAGTCCTCAAAGTCCTATCCAGAGTCCTCAACGTCCTGTCCAGAGTCTAGTTTTTTTATTGTTCCTTTCAGAGTTTTCTCCCTCTTACGTTTTCTTTTATGTGTTCACTCTCAATGATACAGTGAAACATTTGGCAGAGGGAGAGAAGAGTTTTAAACAAAAGTCATAACCGTTTAAAACTCCTCCACAGTTTTAACAAAACCATAATTCCCGCTTAATCATTATCACGGGACACTTTAATATTAAAACTTGATTTCTGTTAATTAATATAAGATGAATTTAATATAAATTATTAGACATATTAATTACACGGACCACCTTAATAGTTAAAATAATTAAATATTTTAACATTCTCCCACTTGGTCCTTGTAATGACTTGATGGTCTAATAATAACTGTAAAGCGCTCCATTCATTAAATTCACATATATTAAACTTAGTTGAATTAGAACAGTTCAGATCATGGTGGTCACATATCATTTAGCGACATGATCCCTTCCACGTATCACAGAACGACTTTAATCCAACAAACTTTAATTTGAAGGAAAACTGTAAGCTTCAAACTTTCATTACTTGATGAAAACTATAAGCATCAAGATAATTCGTTATCTATCACAATCATGTGTACACTAATGTCAAAAGATAACATCTTTAATATTTTGAAAGAAACGAAAAACTTTACTGATATCAAAGTGTCAACTGTAACAAGCATAGTAACCGGATTAGTACAATCAATATAGCAAGGTTTTGTCCAAAATACACATACGACCTACATGACCTGTAAAGGCCTTGGGCGCTAATCCTTTAGTTAACGGATCCGCTATCATATAATTAGTACTGATATGCTCAAAATAGACACTTCGTTTCTTAACTTCTTCCTTGACTGCCAAGTACTTCAACTACATGTGTTTAGCACCCTTAGAGTACTTGTCATTCTTTGAGAAGAAGACAGCTGCAGAATTATCACAATAAATTCTCAGCGGCTTGGATATACTGTCGACAATTCCAACTCCTGAGATTAAGTTCCGCAACCACAATCCTTGAACCATGGCCTCAAAGCATGCCACGAATTCAGCCTCCATTGTGGAAGTAGCAATGACAGACTGCTTTCCACTTTTCCATGATACTGCTCCACCAGCTAATAGGAACAAGTAGCCAAACGTAGATTTTCGAGTATCTACGCATCCAGCATAATCTGAATCTGAATAGCCATTTATCTCGAATAATTTAGATCTCCTGTATGTAAGCATATGTTCTTTGGTTCCTTGCAAATACCTTAGAATTTTCTTTGCAGCTTTCCAATGGTCCATCCCAAGATTGCTTTGGTATCTACCCAACATACCAACAACAAAACTGATGTCAGGTCTTGTACACGTTTGTGCATACATCAAGCTCCCAACCACTGAAGCATAGGGAATCCTTTCCATTTCCTTTTGTTCCAATTCACTTTTAGGACATTGCATTAGACTGAACTTGTCACCTTTCTGAATTGGAACTATTCCCACCGAACACTTATCCATGTTAAATCTCTCTAAAACTTTATTGATGTAACCTTTCTGTGATAATCCTAATACTCCTTGTGATCTATTACAGAATATTTATATTCCAATCACATAAGAAGCATCACCCATATCTTTCATTTCAAAGTTCTTAGAGAGAAACTTTTTCACATCATGTAACAAACTTTTATCATTCGCAGCAAGCAATATATCATCAACATACAGGACTAAAATAACAAACTTACTCCCACTGACTTTAATATAGATACACCGATCAACAGTGTTCTCTACAAAACCATAAGAAGTGATAGTATCATTAAACTTAAGATACCATTGACGAGAAGCTTGCTTTAGTCCATAAATTGACTTATTTAGCTTACACACTAGATTTTCCTTTCCTGTGACCACAAAACCTTCAAGTTGGGTCATGTAAACCTCTTTATCTAAATCCCCATTAAAAAATGCAGTTTTAACATCCATCTGGTGTAGTTCAAGATCATACTGAGCAACCATAGCCATGACAATTCTAAAAGAATCTTTCTTTGAAACTGGAGAAAAAGTTTCATTGTAATCAATGCCATCTTTCTGGGTGTAACCTTTAGCAACAAGTCTAGCCTTGTACCTTTCGATGTTACCATTAGAGTCATGTTTGGTCTTAAAGACCCATTTACAACCGACTCTTTTAGAACCTTTAGGTAACTCTACCAAATCCCAGACATTGTTGTCATCCATCGATTTGATTTCATCTTTCATGGCATCATACCATTTTACAGAATTGACACTTTCCATGGCTTGTTTAATTGAGACAGGATCCTCATCAATGCTCAAATCACATTCATCCTCAAGAGAAAACACCACAAAGTCATCAGAAATAGTTGATCTTTTCTGTCTCGTAGAACGTCTTAAAACTACTTCCTCTTGTGGTTCATCATTCTCTTGCGGTTAGTTAATGATCGGTTCATCCATATTAATATCATCTTGTGGATTTGGAACATTAATTTGTTGTTCTTGTATATTGTGTCTTTGTGACACAACAACAGGAATAACTATCGTAGAAGGATCATCAGGTGTAGTAGATTGCACCCGAGTTTCTTTAATGTCCACCTTTCGAGTTTCCAAACTCCCACTAATTTGACCATTTTCAATGAACCGAGCATTTCCTGACTCAACAATCCTCGTACTATGGTTAGGGCAATAAAACCTATATCCTTTTGACTTTTCAGGATAGCCAATGAAGAACCCACTGACTGTCCTAGGATCAAGTTTTCTTTCATGCGGATTATAAACTTTTATTTCTTCTTAACAACCCCAAACATGAAGATGCTTCAAGCTGGGCTTCCTACCAGTCCATAACTCGTAAGAAGTCTTAGGAACTGCTTTACTAGGAACCCTATTAAGCAGGTATACTGCAGTCTTTAACGCATGCATCCACAATGAAATGGGTAAAGAACAGTTACTTAACATGCTCCTAACCATGTCTATTAGAGTACGATTTCGTCTTTCAGCTACACCATTTTGCTGAGGAGTGCCTGCCATAGTATATTGTGCACAAATGCCACGACTCTCAAGAAACTTTGCAAATGGACCTGGATTCTGTCCATTTTCATTCTATCTACCATAATATTCACCACCACGATCTGATCTCACAACTTTTACCTTTTTATCTAATTGTATTTCCACCTCATCAATGAACACCTTTAGGCAGTCCACTGATTGAGACTTGTCATGCAAAAGATAAATGTAACCATAACGTGAGTAATCATCTATAAAAGTGATGAAATATTTTTCACCGCTCCAAGAGGGATTATCAAAAGGGCCACAAATATCAGTGTGAATAAGTTCAAGAAGTTGAGTGCTTCTCGTGGCTGCTTTCTTTAATGTGTGTTTTGTTTGTTTTCCTTTAATACAATCAATACACACGTCCATGTCACTAAAATCCAAATGAGGAAGAATTTCATTTTTCACCAACCTCATTAACCTTTCTTTGGAAATGTGACCTAATCTTTGATGCCACAAGAAAGCAGAACTTTCATTTGGTGCACTACGTTTAATGCCTATATCATTTTCTACATGAAACAGAGATTCAGCGAACTTAATATTCAAATTGAAACGGTAAAGTAAATCACACATAATACCAGAACCATAATAGTAATTGTGTTTATACAACGAAAAACTACAATTTCCAAATTTGAAATAAAACCCTACAATATCCAACTTTCCTACCGAAACAAGATTTCTAGCACATTCAGGAACATAGAGATAATTTTCTAGATCTAGATGACATCCAGTATCCAAGATCAATCTGTAAGTCCCAATGCCCTCTATTCGTGCTTTCATCCTGTTTCCCATAAATAAATACTGTTCATTTCCGTTTATGGGCTGGATTGAACTGAATCCCTGTAAAACATGTGACACATGAGTAGTCGCACCAGAATCTAACCACCAGGTATTATTAGGAACCTCAACAAGGTTTGATTCAAAGCATACAGACACGTAATGCATACCTTTCTTTTTGAACCAAGCCTTTCTTTTAGGACAATCTTTCTTGAAGTATCCTGTCTTTTTACAGAAGTAACACTTGTTGTGTTGACCACCATCAGCCTTCATTGGGGTCTTGTCCCTTTTCTTGTTCTTTTTACCCGGTTTAGCCTTACTACTACAACCTTCATCAACAGTGAGATGGATAGAGTGATCCTTTATCTTCTTTAATCTCCCTTCCTCTTGTAACAACATAGCTTTTAGCTCTTGAAAGTTCCATTTATCTTTAATGGTGTTGTAGTTCACCTGGAACTGACCAAATTCAATTGGAAGGGAGTTCATGATAAACTGAACCAGAAAAGTCTCACTCACATCCATTCCCATAGTCTTAAGTTTTGCTGCTAGGTTGGACATTTCAGTTACATGATCATGGATAGGTTGAGACCAATTAAACTTCTTTGTAGTTAGCTCACTCATAAGGCTTCCTACAATCGATTTGTCTGCTAAGTTCGACTGGGAATACTCTTTGAGTTTTAGCATAAATTCCCTTGCATTGTCCGTCTTCGGTATCGAAGGCTTAATCGTTTCAGCCATGGTCATTTTCATTAGATTTAAACTCAGCCTATTAGACCCCAAGCCTCATATATGGACTTGTCAACTTCTGAGCTAGTCTCAGTAATGGCTGAAGGTATCTGCTCATTGACTATGGCATAGTCCAATTCCATAACACCTAAGTGAAAATGGATCTGTTCGGACCAATCCACATAGTTCAAACCATTGAATTTGACCACTGCATTTCCCGATGCGAAAAGATTCATTGAAACTGCACAATTTTATATATGCTTACATATTAGTGCCTGAGTTAACTATAATAAAGCTAAACTTATACTTTAAACATGTATTCAAATTCACCTTTGGGCTAAATTTAAATACACACACTATTATTGATGCTCAAATAAATTTAATAGACAACCATTACGCTTACTAATTAAATTAAGCATGTTATCTTTGGATAAACTTGAAAAATTTAATTTACATGGTAGTCCCTTTTATTTTATAAATTATATCCAATGGTCCACCTTTGGGTGACCTCCTAGAAATATAATTTATAATATCAATTGTTCAATTAATCCATAATGTCATTCTTTTAATAGCATCAATTTAATGAACAATTGATTTAATACACTTAATTATTTAACTTTGCAAACTAGGCCACTTTGGTGATTAACTAGTTTCTACAATTTAAATAATTTAAGTATATAAAACTTTAATTGTTGAATTAATTATATCCAACAATAAATAATTCTAATTCCTATTATATGCCCAACTATTAAAAAAATACATAAAGGCCCAAATTAAATAGCCTAAACCAAATCTTAAGCAATATGCATACACGTAATAATATCCCTGCATATTTATAAGCTTACTACACATAAATATAGGCATTGACCTATTCAAACTTCAAATTATGCATTCGTATAGCTTATTTCCATAAGTCCAATAATAATAACCACGCAGCATAAATATTGGAAAATATTTTTCTCACCAACATATTAATAGCATAAAGAATTGGTCATACATGGATTGCCATTATTTCTAAATTTCCGCCTAAACTATTCGGCAGGAAGTTTTTTTTTATTTTTTTATATTTTAAATCCACTACGCGCATGACCTTTTCAAATATGTTAATCATGCTGCACGATCATCTTACTGCAGGATTTCTATCAACAAATAAATAAGCCAATAACTTAGCCATGTTGACATCAGCAACATAATATCATGCAAATAATACACATGGATTATAAAAGTTATTCAAAAGATACATATCGACATATTCTACTGCAGAATAACTTCTAAACCCAAAAGGCTAGAATATTGAGAAAAAATAACCGATCAGAATATTTCTCAATACACAACGGATCATATCCAGGAAAACAAGAGCACACATAAATATCCTCTCATGGTGAAATATAGACGTCTAAACCATGGGCTCTGATACCAACTGTAAGTATATTTTCCATAATTCAATTCCTAAAACCGTGATGGAATTGACAAATCTGTAATATGCCCTCTGATCTTCCGTCTTATATTTCACACTTAGAATCGTACCAGGATCCATGGATTCCTTTTAGTATTAAATGGTTCTGTCCGATTCCTTTATCGTTCCTGTCCAGAGTCCTCAAAGTCCTATCCAGAGTCCTCAACGTCCTGTCCAGAGTCCAGTTTTTTTATTGTTCCTTTCAGAGTTTTCTCCCTCTTCCGTTTTCTTTTATGTGTTCACTCTCAATGATACGGTGAAACATTTGGCAGAGGGAGAGAAGTTTTAAACAAAAGTCATAACCGTTTAAAACTCCTCGACAGTTTTAACAACACCATAATTCCCGCGTAATCATTATCACGGGACACTTTAATATTAAAACTTGATTTCCGTTAATTAATATAAGATGAATTTAATATAAATTATTAGACATATTAATTACACGAACCACCTTAATAGTTAAAATAATTAAATATTTTAACAAAGTCTACATATGGAAGCCTTTAAAAAGAAGTTATAGGAGTCGTGATCGAGAAACAAGCGAAACACATTAAAAATGAAGCCAAAAAATTGAAAAATGCAGAAACATATTGATGTCAAGTTTTATTGTTTGAGAAGTGAGAAAAGGATTAATGTCAAGAAATTAAGTTGGAATTGCTGATAATCTTATTGCTATGTTCACTAAGCCAGCTATGAATACCATTCAATATTATTTAGACTTGTTAAGTGTTACAAGTGGGAGGGGGGGGATTATGCTTGTACATTTGGACTCTCCATGGTGATTTGATATTGTGTTGACTTGTGAGAGGATTTAAGTTAAAAGAAGAGATATTTTGGAATGTCATGAAACCCTACACTAAGTTGGTTGGGTTTTTTTTTTGGTTGGGTTTTTTTTTTTGTGTTTGAGTTTATTTTGAGTTTTAGGCTTATTTTCATGTTCATTCTGTTTAGACTACGTTTGTTTTGAGATTCTCTTGGATAAGATTAAGACTTTCCGATCGTTAGAGACTTAAAATCTAGTTTTTCATTTTATACTCAATTCACACCTAAATTATCTATAAATCTATTATTACTCATCTCAAATTTACTTTTCCTCACCCTTCATTACTGATATCATCACTTTTTTCTCAATCATTCATTTTATTTTCTGCTTTGTTCTTATGCAATACATAAAAATAGTACTCCCTCCGTTCACTAAATTTGTGCATTATTTTCTTTTTCGTCCGTCCACTACTTCTCCTCTTTCTTTTGTTAGGGCCAGCCCGCGGTTTAACATTTCTAGCAACCGTGCAGATTTTAAAACAATATTTAATTATTTTACTAAAATATATTAATTGATAGTTCTTACAGCTGAATATATAATATAACATTTTTCTTGGCTAATTTGAAAAAGAAATGATGCATACATGCATATTATGTCCTGGAAAACAAGTAGTGGATTAATTGAGAATAATATTAGTGAAATTAGTAGTGCTGGGGATCTCTTGTCAATTTTCTGTATAAAAAAGAGAAAAGATCGATGCATTTCTTTTCTCAGAATGAGATGCATTGCAATTGTCAACATGGATGTTGATTCCATCAAATTGGGGTAATGCTATATATGCTTTATTAAGGCAGAACATGATTGATCATACATATGCATAATCAAGCAAAGGACTCCTCCTATACCCCTGGTGCTAATCACATATATATCAACTTACAAAAATTATCAAACAATGAATTTTACAATGTATTACATATATATATATATATTGAATATTTGTATATTGGTTCGAAAAAATGACTATTATAAATTGATTTAAAATATTTATACTAAAGTATTAATTTTTTTTCAACAGCAACATAATTTGTTTTGCACAAATACAATTTGTAATTAGTGTAATTTATTAATTAAATTAAACTATTTTGTAAGTTTCTCAATATATGAGAGATTCTTGTGTGACCAAGGGCATGAAATTACATTTAAATAGTAAATACACTGTTTGCTATTAATTAATCATTAATACTCTAAGCAATATCCCCAAGCAATACTCCAAGTAATATTTATTTATTTATTTATTTTTACAGAAAGTTATTAAAGTTTAGCAATTGAAACAAATATTAGGAAGAGGGCCCACAAAAGACGTGGTTGTAGCTAGCAGTTGATGTGCATATATCTATTTGCATCACGATTTAGTAAAAAAATAATGGCTAAAACTGAAGACAAAAATTTCAAAAACGGACGATGAAACAACTCCTCATGAACCAGTTTAATTCGAGTCTCTTTTGTGGCTGCCACACTTAATTTTGCAAAACCCACAAGACAGCATCATCAACTAATTAATTTATGTAAATCCGTGATGAATTACCATGTCCACGCCTATTTGCATCGGCACACTACAAAAAACGCGGCTTTTAGCGACCGCCAATAAAGCGGTCGCTAAAATATCAAATAGCGACTGCTTTTGCGACCACCGCGGTGTTTTGGTAAAGGGTCTGGGTTCGAACCATCTTGACCACATATTTTTTGCTACGTAAAACTTTAGCGACCGTAATAAGCGGTCGCAAAATATAAATATAATTTATTATTCTAATTATTTAAAATAAATAGCGACCTCCAAAAGCGGTCGTTATATAAAATCAGCGACCGCCTGAAGCGGTCGCAAAATTAAAATAAAATTTATTATTTTAATTAATTAATACACTTAGCGACCACCTGCAGCGGTCGCTAAATTAAATTTTACGACCGTTTTTTGACGGTCACTAATATTAAAAAACCAAACCGGGTCAATACCCGGTCTTTTTTTGCAACCGCAGTTGCGACCGTTTTGGCGGTAGCTAATTAGCGACCGCCACATAAAAGCGGTCGCTAAATTTTTGCGACTGGTGTATTAGCGACCGCTTTTGGCTGTCTCAAAAACGGTCGCTAGCTATGTTTTGCGACCGTTTGGCGGTCGCTAAAACCCGCTTTTTTTGTATGCGCATGTGTTGCTGATTAATGAGAATTCATTCTCATTAGTAGTCTTTAACATTATTTATTAATTGTATATAAATAGAATCATAAAAATACGTTAAAAAAAGGGTAATCACTAACTCCATAGTGATTAATTACCACCACAATGATACCCATTATCATTTTAAATTTATACCAAGCCCAGCCCCAGTTTGGAGAGTTACAATTTTTACTAACATATATATCATTAATTTGTTGTTAGTTGATCACAATTCGTATCCTAATATTCAAGCACATTATAAATTATCCATAATGAAGAATTTTTTGTGTGGTAGAGGCATAACACAACAAGTGCATGGAATTAATACTATTTCTTTTTCCAATGCTAGCCAGCCCATGCATAAATTCTTGATTGACATTCAATATGTATGCTTATTACATTAATTTTTCATTAAAGCGGACTCAATTTATAATGACACTACGTAGCTCTATTAATTATAATGTAATTAGGAGTGAAGAGTACCATCTTCCACTTGAAACATGAGTAGTACCAAATCAGCAAATTCTTGAGTCTGTTTAGTCTCTTTCCCTAACTTATCAACAGTACTTGAAGCATTTTTTCATATAAAAAATCTTAGATTTCTTTTTTTAAATCGATCGAGATGATTATACATATAGCTAGTGTGCTCCACTCTTTATATATATATATATATATATATATATATATTCCTAAATTTTATTTAAGTTGTCTATTTTAATTAATTATTCTCCTTTCCAACTTTATAATATCTATATATATATATATATAGCTGCATGTATCGCCGGGGATTACAATTAAAAGTAGAGTCGAAACAATATATATATAATAATATGCACTTGGGAGGTGTGAGTAGAAATTCCGTTTGACGGGTATTACAATATATATATATATATATATATTCTGCTAGCTAGCTCTTGCATGTGTGATATTAATTTTTGATTAATTGTGACATGATGGATATTGGATGTTTTATATATGTATTGTTGCATTATTCATGCAGGGAATGCAGCCTCTATGCTGCTTTATTCTGCACCCATGTAATGTAACTCCAAACTCAGCTTAATCAAGCATGCATATATGCATGTGTTTCTTAATTTTCAACTACTGATGATGGAGTTTAATTAATTTAATTATTACTAGATTTACTTTCGCAAAGGTGATAAGAAGAAAAAATAGTGAAGAGTATTCGTGCGTGCCATACATCATGGCCCTCTTCAACTGTTTCCTCTACACTTGGTATGGGTTGCCAGTTGTAAGTTACAGGTGGGAGAATTTCCCAGTCGTCACCATCAATGGAATAGGAATTCTTTTCGAGATGTCTTTCATACTCATATATTTCTACTTTGCCTCAATCACTACAAAGGTTAATTAATTATTATATGATCATATGATATATATTTGAATAATGAAATATAATAATTAATTAAATGCATGCAGAAGAAGGTGGGGATGATGACAATATGTGTTGTGGTAGTATCGGGGGGTGTTGCATTGTTATCAGGATTAGTGTTTGATGATCATGGGCGGCGCAAGGCTTTTGTAGGAAGTATAGGACTCGTAGCATCTGTAGCCATGTATGCCTCTCCACTCGTCGTTATGGTAATTTAATTATTAATGTATAATATTCTTAATTAATTCTTGTTAATATATATATATACTAATTCATCCATCTGCAGAAACAAGTGATAGAGAGCAAGAGCGTTGAATTTATGCCATTTTACTTGTCATTTTTCTCATTTCTGGCGAGCTCTCTATGGATGGCATATGGCCTCCTAAGCCATGATCTTTTTCTAGCGGTACTTAATTAGTGTGTATATAATTATATTAATAATAAATAGATGCTGATGCTTATCATGCATTAATTAATTAATTAATTGATGCATATATATATATATATATGCAGTCTCCAAATCTGGTTGGTAGCCCTCTGGGAATCCTTCAGC
>JAPKLY010000089.1:1189550-1229850 GCA_026898435.1 Prunella vulgaris
ACTCAAGCAAATAAAATAATGTTCATTTTCATTTTCATGATATATATATATATATATGCATTTCTCAAGATTGAGATATCGTCAACATATATGAACTTAATTCTACGTAGTTGTGAAATTAATCAAAGAGTGTATGTTAAATGCCAAAAACAAGTGTTCAATCATCATCCTCGAAACCATTTTGGATCCCCAATATATGAGGTAAATATATAATTAGTGTGTATATAATTATATTAATACTAATAAATAGATGCTGATGCTTATCATGCATTAATTAATTAATTAATTAATTGATGCATATATATATAATGTATGCAGTCTCCAAATCTGGTTGGTAGCCCTCTGGGAATCCTTCAGCTTTTGCTATACTGCAAATACAAGGGAAATACAGCAGCAGGCTGCAACTGGCAATTGGAAAGCAATTCCCACAAGCAAAATTATGCTGATGATGATCATCATCACAAACCAAATACTTAAAGCTGCTAGCTGGAGGATACTCAACAAATGGAATTAAGATATATATATATATATATATATATGCTCCCTTTTTTTTCCTACTCAAGCAAATAAAATAATGTTCATTTTCATTTTCATGATATATATGCATTATATTTCTCAAGATTGAGATATCGTCAACATATATGAACTTAATTCTACGTAGTTGTGAAATCAAAGAGTGTATGTTAAATGCCAAAAACAAGTGTTCAATCATCATCCTAGCTCGAAACCATTTTGGATCCCCAATATATATATCAGGTAAATATATATTAATCCATAGTAGTCTCTAGTTAAATAAAATAATATTTCCTTTTTGTTTCAATATAAGTCTTTTTACACTACAAAAAAAAACGCGTTTTAGCGACCGAATTAGGGGTCGCTAAATTTTAGCTCAAATATGGTAGCGCGACTTCTGGGCAACTCAGAGGTGGCATGTTCCATTCGGGCACTTCGCGTTATTGTTCATTTTTATGCAACTAATTGTATATAACTCCAAATTGAGTCACGTTTTTTTTTAAATTCATCAAATTAATTCCTTTTTATTTCTAATTTATTTATATATATGTTTGTTTCAACAATTTTTTTTTTATAAATTTAATATTTTACACAACTAAAAATTTTTATTTGTAAGTTTTTTTATGCATTTAATTGTATATAACTCCAAATTGAGTCCATTTTTTTAAAATTCACAAAATTAATTCCTTTTTTATTCTAATTTGTTTATATATATATATATATTTCAAAAACTTTTTTAATTTTATAAATTTAATATTTGACACCATAAAATATTTTTATTTGTTAGTATTTTATGCATTTAATTGTATATAACTCTAAATTGAGCCACATTTTTTTTAAATTCATCAAATTAATTTTTTTTTGTTCTAATTTGTTTATATATATATATATATCAACAATTTTTTTAAAATTTTATAAATTTAATATTTTACACCTCTAAAATATTTTTATTTGTTTGTATTTTATGCATTTAATTGTATATAACTCTAACTTGAGCCACATTTTTTAAATCCATCAATTTAATTCTTTTTTTGTTCTAATTTGTTTATATATATATATATCAACAATTTTTTTAAATTTTATAAATTTAATATTTTACACCTCTAAAATATTTTGTTTGTTTGTATTTTATGTATTTAATTGTATATGTTGATAAGGCAAGCTAACCCACGATCAAGGCTTGGGAGGTCGCCCACTTGCATAGAAGTCGAGCCACCTACCTCGGTCAGGATCGACATAGAGGAGCTCGCCGAGGTGGACGAGGACCACGTTCGAGCCCCCAACAGGTCGAGGTCGCCCAGGGAGAGGAGTATGAGCGAGCCACCCTTCTCGGGGCAGAGCTCGCCCAAGGCCAGAAAGGGACCCCGCCGAGGTCCGTCATCATACTACACCCAAAGACCGTATAAGGTGTCAGAGCCCGCTCCCAAGCTCGCCCAGGAGTTTGCTCCGTAGTTTGTAGGACCTCGATGGTTGCGCTCTTTTTCCCTCCGTCCGGTTTGGCCACAAGGGTGGTTTACGGCGAGGTTTTTAATGAGACCCATCTGGTCTAAGACATAGTAGTAGGAGGAGGTGCGGTATAGGAAGTATTGTGAGGGACTAAGGCGAAGGTGAGGAACCTTCGTCAACACCGGAAGCCAAATAGGCTCGTAAGGTGCCACCTCACTCTTGCATACCTATAAATAAGATTTCTCTTGTAACTATTACACAATTCTAATACATTTCCAATTGCAATACTTCCTCTCCCTAAGTACTCATTTTCTCTCTCTATCTCACCCTCCCAAGAACACTAAGAACATAAAATCTTAGATTATTGTTTGGTAGAATTAATACGATATAATGGCCACATAAACGAATACGATTAGTAAATTCTATCAACAGTATATAACTCTAAATTGAGCCACATTTTTTAAAATTCATCAATTTAATTCTTTTTTTGTCTAATTTGTTTATATATATATCACCAATTTTTTTTAAATTTTATAAATTTAATATTTTACACCTCTAAAATATTTTTATTTGTTTGTAAAATTAGAACATAATAAAATATTCAATAAGAAAAAAATGGGTAAAAAAATTAGCGACCGCCTAAAAGTGGTCGCTAATCTATATTTTAAATAATAATTAATTGGGGTAAAAAATTAGCGACCGCCAAAGGCGGTCACTAAATTACTTTAAATTTAGAGACCGCCTAAAGCGGTCGCTAAACTATATTTTAAAAAATCATTAATTGGGGTAAAAAATTTAAGCGGTCGCTATTCACATTAATTTAATAAAAAAATTTGCGACCGCCTAAAGCAGTCGCTAATTAGTTAAAAGCGGTCGCTAATATTATAATTAGCGACCGATTAATAGGCGGTTGCTAATCACCTTAATTTAATAAAAAAATTTGCGACCGCTTGAGGCTGTCGCTAATTAGTTAAAAACAGTCGCTAATATTATTAGCGATCGATTCATAGGCAGTCGCTAAAATGTTCATTTTTTGAAGTGTTAAGTGTAATTATTAATTTTATCATTATGTGGTAGACCACGTAGAAAAAAAAAGTATGTCTATTTAAAAGGATTTCTTTTATTATGTTATTTTTGCTTTTTGTACAATTAGAAGCTTATTTGCAAAACATTAAAAAAAAAGTAGAAAAACTTATAGCGGGGATGAAGAGAGTTTAAAACTCTCACAAGAAAAGAGATTAAGGAAGCATTTATTTTAAATTTTTTAATAATAATAAAAATAATTTTTTTTATATTGAATGAATATTTACTTATATATATGATGAGTACATAGTTAGAAATGTATTTTTATTTAAAAAATAAATAAAATTTTATTAATTGTAAAATGAAAAATTGATTAAAAATAATAATTAAATTATATGAAAATTGAGAATAATAATTATTTTTAAAAAAATATTTTTTATTAACTATTATAATTATTATTTGAGTTTGTCTTATATGCACCACTTGCACCGTACAATTTTAGTTTATTTTTCTTTTACAATTATAAATCGTATTAGTAGTCGCGATTCAAATATACTATTATTACCCATAAAAACATATATATACAAATATTAATTAGTAGTCGCGATTCAAATGAAGTACTATTAGTACGTACACATAAAATTAAACATATGTACAAATATTAATTAATACCGGGAGGGAATGGGGGATCCATTAATTAATGTGTATATGTAATCCAATTAAATAAATAAATGTCGAAAAGCAACACGTGTCGTAATGAAGAGTGCGGAGTAAGGCCGATTATTCATGCAGAGAGCCACGTCCCTATTCTGACTAATTCTTCTTCTTTTTGCCTAAACCTTGATGAAATCATTAAAATTGATCATATTTAATAAAACTAAGGTGCAGGGAAATCATCGATCAGTAGTGTTAACTAATAATGGTGAAGCTAGCGTCGGCCCGAGAAAACCGTATGTACGGGCCCAGGCTGGGGCGGAACAGATCAGAGTACATGAATGCGGGGGTGTACGTGTTCGGGACGGTGTTGCTGACCGGAGGATTCGCCGCCCAGTTCTCCGGCGAGCCCAAATCGGGGCTGGTGCTTCTGCTCATAGGATTTGGGATAATAATGATAGTGAACCTCCACGATCTGATTGCTCATCTTGCTGGGATTGATTATCGGCTCCCCACGTTGATGGAGTTGGATCTCCAGTTGGGCCTCGTTGAGTTTGCCGTCCCTCTCCTCTATATAATCGGCGCCATTCTCTTCTTCTTGCCTATTCTCTTTCTTTTCATCCAGGTACGTATCTCATTCATATACATACATAATTATTTATTTATTTATTTATTTTTGTATCTCCAATCCAACAGATGCTAATTAATTGATACGTACGTACTATCATTATTCCTTAACTGCATTTTTGAGTAGTTAGCTAGAGGTAGTTTATTTACTTAGTGTATATGGGGCAGGGGCAGGGTATTAGTGCAAATAATTAATAGAGTTCAAATTCTGAATGATGATGTATATATAGGCAGAAAAAGGAAAGGAGATTAATATGAAATTGGAAGAGCGGATGCTTATTGGGGGTCCAGCAGTGTGGGTGGTAGGATCAATACACAACTCATGCCAGATCTATGAGAGGGCTGATGGACATGTTCAAATCCTGCAAGAGGCTGTTCTTCTTCCTTTCTTGATAGCCAGTGTTTTGTTTCTGGTTGGTGCTATATTTAACGATCCATCTGCTGACCATCCCACCTTGGTACCTATATATATATATATATATCCTCCACTCCATCATATAGTAGTATAAGTATTAGTTTGTTTTGAATGAATTTAATGGTGGGGATGCAGGGGCAGAGAATGATATGGTTAGGTATATTTGGGAGCTTCATACTTTTTATTGGGGGATTAGCAAACGTTGTAAAAGTGTTCAAGATGCAACAAATTACAAGGCTGGAGAAACTGCGGGGCGGAGCACAAGACAGGCTTCTTCGGTTAAGAGAAGGCCACGCGCCGCCCCTGCTCCTCATTGATGAAGAAAGTGCAAGGCGGAGGTGGAGGATGAAGGTGGTGGAGGAGGTGAAGGTGGACAATAAACAACCGACGCCTTACAAAGATGCCCTCGTTGCCAACTCCTCTACTTAATTTCCCTACTTTAAACACACCTGCAGCCTGACATTGTTGCTTTCTCCTTTTAATCTTCACTTGTTGATCAACAATTTCCCGACATATATATAATATATGGCGCATAACAGGAGAATTGTTTTTTCACGACTATAACTAATTAAAAGAGAGTTGTAGGATGAGAGGCCATAATTTTAAAATGTCTCAAATTGAGAATAAATAAGTCCGAGTCAATGTAAATTTGGCTAATTAACTCGATTTGACTGAATTTGGGCCAGAATTCGGCAGAGACTGGGCTAATTTGAATTGAATTTTGGCTGAATTTGTCTTTAAATTGCAATTATTAAAAATTATGGTCCTTAAATAGTAAACTTGAAAATTTGCTTAATTTTGTCAACTCTTAAAGTTACTGTTTCCATTTTGCTGATTCTTAAAAAATCTTGCCATCACTTGCACCTTTGGTTTTAATTGTGCTCATCTTCTTTCTATTAATGAATTACTCTTCAACTCTATTTATTTGGGCCTGGATTTAGTTTAATATATTTTGGTCCATATGATCTTTTGGGTTCTATTATTTTTCGAGTATGTTTTTAAATTCACTTGAAAAGTGGAGAATCACTTATAAAAAAATAATTATAAGTTGTTAGTTGTGTTTGAAAATAAACTTTTAATATAGATTAATTCTTAAATTTATAATGAATTTAGAGTATATTATCAAATAGTAGGTATTATAATATATATAAATATTTTATTAAATATATACGAATATCGAGTCAAATATTATAATATTATAATTTTGTATTCTTATTTGATTACTAATCGAATCAAATATTTGTAATAAAATAAGAATTCTTTCGATTTTTCTAAGAGTAAGTCTCTTGTGCATCAGTTACAAGGTGCAACTCTAGTTTATTTTTTAAAAGTTAAACAGTTTATAACTGAAAAGTTAAACATTTTATTTATGAAAAGTATATCTTTCATAGTTTAACTTTTTAAAAATGAACTTGAGTTGCACCGTATAACTGGTGCATATAAGACTAATCCTTTTTCTAAAGCTTCAAAGTAATTTTTAGAAAAAAAATTTCTTAAAAGTTTAAGTATGGAAGTTATTTAAATTTTTATAAATATGCAAAATTTATACATTTATTATTTTTATCTTGCAGTTTATAATTTGCATATTTTTTTTAATATTTTGGCTACATTAATGTATTTCTTAATTTTTTATTTTTGTATATATATATATTTTTTTTGAAGAGAAAAATTCAACAACTACCAAGATAGACCTCCACATATTGTAAAATCTCTAACTCAAACTTTATAATTTTTTTAAGTTTAATGATATATTTATAATTTAGAAATCATAAAATTATGAAACAAAATCTCCAAATTTTGCAGTTTATAGCTTGCCTTGATGCATGTTTCTCTCCAATTTATGCCGCGTATAATGACATCAACAAACCAACTCAATCATAGTCATAGCGTAAAATAAAATAAAATAAAATATATGAAAAGAGAAAAACCTTATTTTTCCCCCGCAAAATTATAAAGGCCACACCATAGCATAGATCCAGTAGAAGAGAATAGCAGATAAGGTTATGTCCGTCTCTGCTGCTTCACTTGTGGCTGACACAAGAAGCAGAGAGACTCAACAAATTCAAGAGTCAAAACAACTGATCACTGGATTTGAAACCCCCCATTGCTGCTATGACGCTTCAAGCTTCTCTCCTCTACCGCTCCTTAATCCCTCAATCCTCCTTCTCCCTAAACCCCCACCTTTTCACCCTCCCTTCTCACACAACAATATTTGAGGGATTTCGTCATCCTGTTTCTCTCAACTCCAGATTCTTACGCCATACTTTAGTTGTTTCTTGTATACTAAATCCAGAAAACGTTGACACTACTGAAAACCCAGAAACAAATGATCTCCCCAAGGCAGATGTGTCGACAGGACAAGAGGAGAACAAATTGCTCTTCTTAATGGGACTCTTTTCTTGGTTGAAAAATGGGATTGATAAGTTCAGTTGGTGGCCCTTTGGGAGGCAGGAGAAGCGCTTGGAGCGTTTGATTGAGGAGGCTGATGCATCTCCCATGGATGCTGCAAAGCAGAGCCTTCTCTTGGCAGAGCTCAATAAGCACAGGTTACTACCATTTACATTGTTATACTTTAGAAACAAAAACCTTGGAGATGTTTCTTCTAATGAGTTTTATGTTTAGCCCCGAGTCTGTGATCCAGCGCTTTGAGCAAAGGGCTCACGCTGTGGACAGTAGAGGGGTAGCAGAATATCTTCGAGCATTAGTGGTGACTAATGCAATTGCTGAATATTTGCCTGATGACCAATCCGGAAAGCCTTCTGCTCTTCCTTCGTTGGTATCACCTACTTCTTCTCTTTATAACTGCACCATAATTGCTGACCATCACTTGTCTCGATTGTTACCTTTGGAATTCAAAGATTTGCACATTTTATTGTTTAACCTGTGTTTAGGTCAATACAATGTGATGCCCCCTCTAGTTTCTCCTTTCCAAAAGTCCTTAGCTATTTTCTTCAGTTCATGATTTCGTTGCGAATTAAAACCTTTATTTCCTTATACTATTTGGCCATTCATTCCCAAAAGATACACTTATATGTTATTGAGGTGCACTAAATTTCTAAATGTGTTTCTGTTCTCACATATTTTGCTAACTGTTCTACTTTTTATTTTAGTTGCAAGAGTTAAAACAGCGTGCATCTGGGAACATGGAAGAGCCTTTTGTCAACCCTGGTGTGTCTGATAAACAGCCTTTACATGTTGTGATGGTAATGAAGAAAACTTGGGATTGAGAGCAAGCATGTAGCAAATATTATATCCTCTGCTGCTTCAAACTTTACATATCTAATGCACTGCAGGTGGACCCCAAAATAACAAATAGATCTTCTCGTTTGGCCCAAGAAGTCATATCAACTATCTTGTTCACCGTCGCTGTTGGTTTGGTATGGTATGGCCTCTATATATGGCATATTTTGCCTTCATGATATTATATGGCATTTCCATTTATCACAAATTTGTATTTTCTACTTCAATTTTTATGCATGAACATAATTATGCTCTCTATTGTGGTCATCATTTGATTGGAGAATTGACTTCACAGGGTGATGGGTGCTACTGCTCTTCAGAAGTATATTAGTGGTATAGGTGGGATAGGAAGTCCTGGAGTTGGTTCAAGTTCTTCGTATGCCCCAAAAGAGTTGAACAAAGAAGTAATGCCAGAGAAGGTACATCCTTCGAGCAAATCCAGATGATGTAGACCACAGCTCTGTGGATAACTGTAGTCCTGCCTTTTATTTTTCATAAATAATTGACTTTCTCCTTATGAATGGTTCTTATTGAGCTGCATAAAATACTGATATCGCAGAGTGTGAAGACATTTAAAGATGTTAAAGGCTGTGATGATGCTAAACATGAGCTTGAGGAGGTTGTTGAGTATCTCAAAAATCCCTCAAAATTCACTCGCCTAGGAGGGAAATTACCTAAGGTTTGTTTCATCTAGTGATTTTTTATGTTGTGACACATTATTGTGTCCAGTAAAATGCATTAAAATTTCAGGGAATTCTTCTGACTGGTGCCCCTGGAACAGGGAAAACACTGCTTGCCAAGGTATACTGTTTGTTGCATAGGATTAGCTATATTATCTACTTTAGATAATATGTCTTGCTGTCTAATGGTGCTTATTAATAATATTGAAGGCAATCGCTGGAGAGGCTGGAGTACCCTTCTTTTACAGAGCAGGATCTGAATTTGAAGAAATGTAAGTTGTTTAAAGGGAACAAATGTTGTATGCTAGCTTTATGAGAAAGTACAACTGCTCATAGCATTTCTCTGTTCATTAAGTTAGCTCCAAATCAAACTTGTTTGATTTGATTCCCGTGTCCATCTAGGTATTTTGTCTAGAATGTTACTGAGGTTCCTTGATTTTTTTTAAAGAGATAACAATACATATAAAATGGATTATTTTCATCCATGCATATGCAGATGTTTGTATGAGGTTTATTAGCTTATCAGAAATTTCGGACAGGGCTATGTAACTATAAGCCCAAGATTATTATCTTTAAGAACATGGGAATAATATCCATGAATGTTTGCATACTTGTAAATTGTAAATATAAAGATCAGATTATAGGAATTCTGATTGAGTTAGGCAGAAAATTTACCATCTTTTTCAATGGTAGGTTTGTCGGTGTTGGTGCTCGAAGAGTAAGATCATTGTTCCAAGCGGCTAAAAAGAAGGTTGGCTTTTAATTCCTTCTGTTTTGTATGATCATTATTACTGAACTGTGTTTAAGAAGCCAGGTGGTTGAAAATCTTGGTGCATTTTACCAATTTTACATGCTTTCTTCTAAAGAAAACGTTGCATCATTGTGTACAATAAATTAATTTTATACATATATTTCAGGCTCCATGCATCATTTTTATTGATGAAATTGATGCCGTTGGCTCAACTAGGAAGCAGTGGGAAGGTCACACAAAGAAAACATTGCACCAATTACTCGTAGAAATGGACGGTTTTGAACAAAACGAGGTAAATACAAATGAAGGCTTATCAGCAAAGTTGTCGTATTTCAGTTAGTGATAGCAGTTGACTCTTTACAGGGAATCATTGTGATGGCTGCAACCAACTTGCCTGATATATTGGATCCAGCTCTAACAAGACCTGGTAGATTTGACAGGCATGTAAGTTTATATGCCTGTAGAAAGATGCCTCATTGTACCAAACTTCAGCAAATACATTAACATTATCATCTTTTCATCAACTTGTCAAACTACTTAAAAATCACATTTCACTGGATTGAATACTAATTACTCATTTTCGGGAAAAAAAAAATCTGATTTCCTGTTCCAAAAGAAGACTAATGATGTAGAAATCTATTTCTAGATTGTTGTCACAAATCCAGATGTGAGGGGTCGCCTAGATATCCTGGAGCTCTATTTACAAGACAAACCTATGGCAGAAGATGTTGATGTTAAAGCCATTGCGCGTGGTACTCCAGGATTCAATGGAGCAGGCATGTTAGATTTATTTTTTCTATCTGTTGTTCACCTTTATATCTTTATTAATGATACCTTAAAACATGTCTACTTGAGCTTAGTGTTTTATTTGTTTCAAAGAAAATCCAGACCTGCCATGGTTGCATTAGATTCCAACTTATTTGACTACTCAAAGTTCAACAGCTTTGCTAGAAAAGCATTTTATTGCTAGAAGAAAGGATTAAAGTGATCTAAGATGCTGACTAGATTAGATCCTAGCTAGTGTAGTTGACCAACTCTCTGTCCATAACAGATCTTGCAAATTTGGTAAATATTGCTGCCATAAAGGCAGCTGTGGAAGGTGCTGATAAGTTAACTTCATCACAGTTGGAGTTCGCCAAAGACAGGATAATGATGGGAACAGAAAGGAAGACAATGTTTCTGTCTGAAGAGTCCAAAAAGGTATTTTAGTTTGCCGCTGAAACTCACCTTAGTACAGTTGAAACTTGGAAATATCAAACTATCACATGCGTCGCATTTTAAAGATTTTCCTACAATACTCCTCAACTAATAGCCTTCTTTTATCTTTATTATCATTGTTGCTATTTCTCGTAGCAATTGAAACCATTTTTTCGCACTTTTTTTTGTTTTCTTGCTCCTAATTCGAGATTTTATTTCAGAAAGAAGCAAATGGGGCTTAATTCTATTTATGATCTATTAAATTTTTGAGTTAAAATCAGTAGGGAAATTTGGCAAAATGCCCCTTTTAGTGTTGCATTTTGGAAAACGCCATTCAATATGTTTTTTTTTTTTTTTGGTAAAATTTCCCTGGACGATCCTGTGCGACCGTTATGCAACCTTTTCAGTAGCATTTAAAAAAATAACCATAATGGGTGATAGGATTCAAAACGCTAAATTAAAATTGGCATTGTGTCAATTTTCCCAAATCTATTTTAGCCTCATAACTTTTGTGTTTAACTGAAAGGTGCCAAAAAGTTGAAATTTTCAATTTGGGACCTTTTATAGAAAAGACAATTATGGGACCAAGATACTCATAAATTTATAATAGCTTGATTTTCTGGTGCTATCTTGGTTTTTGCATCATAGGCAAAATAATTTGGTCAAGAATTACCATGTTATCTTTATAGCATAATTATGTGAGTTATTTGTGTTGATGTCAGCTAACCGCATACCATGAGAGTGGGCATGCTATTGTCGCTTTGACGACGGAAGGTGCACATCCAATTCACAAGGCTACGATTATGCCACGTGGATCTGCTCTAGGCATGGTTACCCAACTTCCTTCTGATGATGAGACTTCAATCAGCAAGAAGCAATTGTTGGCACGTCTTGATGTTTGCATGGGAGGAAGAGTAGCAGAAGAGCTTATTTTTGGCCAAGATTATGTTACTACTGGAGCAAGTAGTGATCTGAACACAGCTACAGAGCTTGCTCACTATATGGTACTAACCTTATCATCGTACCATTTGAAACAGATTTTATAACTATTATGGTGTTACTCTTGTGTCCTTTTATCCTGAAAACATTTTTTTCCATTTGAGTTACTTTCAAAATTAGGCTTTTTGAACAAATTAATGTTCTGTTGTTGCCAGGTATCAAGTTGTGGGATGAGCGACGCAATCGGGCCTGTTCATATTAAAGAGCGGCCTGGTTCAGAAATGCAATCACGTATTGATGCTGAAGTATGCTTCTTCTGATCTGTAACCATTAATTGTGCTATCTGAAAGGGAAAATTGCTCATCAGTGCTTGTTTGTTGATCCCGCAGGTGGTTAAGCTATTAAGGGAAGCTTATAATCGTGTAAAAGCCCTGTTGAAAAAGGTACGTTGATGCTATTTGCAGTAGTGATGCAAATTATGTCCAAGATTAGTCTTTATTTACTGAAAATGACTGAAATTCATAATGAAGGAAATAATATTATCTAACAAAGACCTGTACGAACAGGCTATCTGTCCAATTATGCATTACTCGGTGTTCAACATACTAGATGAAAGTGCTTTCATGCAATAGTCTAATTTGTAAAGTACTTTTTCGCAGCACGAAAAAGCATTGCATGCTCTAGCAAATGCGCTTCTGGAGTATGAAACCCTCGATGCAGAAGAAATAAAGCGTGTTATCCTTCCTTACAGTGTGGAACGGTTACCAGTAGAACGACAACAACAGGTGGAGGAGGAGCTTGCGTTGGCTTAAAATAATCTTCTAGTCTCCCATACATAAATGGAAGTAGAGTTGTGTACAGTATAATTAGACTGCCAGCTTCCATCAAGCAAACTCATGATCAAGTCAAAAATGACAAAACCACATACGTGCGTAACTAGCATAGGAAGTCTGTATTCATTTGAATTTGTACCCAATTTGAGAGAAATTTCATATAGTATTTGTCACCCTGTCTCTGCTTGGTGTGAGTTAAAACCTACTATATGAGTGTATTGGACGGAGTTCAGTTCCTAAACTAGCTTGAATTTTGTTGAAATCTACTAAAAAAAAGTTCTAAAGGTGATATTTTTAAGAAAAACCTACCACATACATATAATTTCTATACTTGGTAACAGTGGTAAAGGTGATATATTTTTTTCACAGGTAAAGAAACCCACCCGAAATTTAAACACTTCATTTGTTCTAAAGTCTCCTACATCAACAGCAACAGGTGAGCTCTAAGAGAGAGGAGCCCTTATATTACAAGCAGCAAACTTGAAGACAAAAAATAAAATGGAAATCAGAAGAAAGGCTGCTCTGCTTCCGAAGCCTAGGGAAAATCTTCATCCTTGGTTATCGTAGCCTCGATATATACATACACATGAGCATGTGATTTGAGATTGCAGTTGATGAGAGCTTCGGCAAAGTAGCATGTTTCATCCTTAGTGTTCCCTTCAGGTACATCCACCACAAAAGATTGAATTACCATGGTCCAAGCTCTCCCTTCAATCACCTCATGATGGACAGGTATAATGGAAGAATATTTCTGATATCTTACACACTTAGAAATGGACAAAAAAAAAACTGACGTTAGTTGGAAAATTCATTATCCACCAAAAAAATATTTACCTAATTATATATGTAATATATAATATTAGTATTATAACAATAATAATATAAAATAAAATATTTATCTTGTACCACTTTAAGCTCATTCCTCCTTGTTATAGCATCATTTAGTAGCTTAGAATTATGAGTAAATCCTTCCACCCACTAAGAATGTACATGAACTCCAAATTAAAATTACAAGAGCTAATATATTTTTTAATGAACCAATATATGTATTTAATGAATTAATTATAATAATTATTTGTATTTATTCTAATATATGTATGTATATGGTATTATATTAGTCTTCATCACTGTCGTTGCTTTATCGTTGATGTTATTATTATGACTAATAAGAGTAACTATCAAATTAAATATAACTGTAGGGATAAAATTATAAGGTATAAAATATTATAGGTCTTAAAAATAAATAATCATATATAAATTAATTTGGAATAAATAAAATCAGTAATTGAAAACGTCTTCAGAAATTTGATGGGTTTGAATGAGATTGTTGGTATTTATAAGATAAACTAAAAAGTCCATGAAATCCTCTAACACAACAATTCTATAAAATTCTTATATATTTTTAACATCAATAGATTATTATTAATAGTAAAAAATCTTGAATAAATATCAATTAATTTTAATTGACACTTTAATAAATCTTGAAAATTCAGATTGAATATCAATTTATTGTTTTTAAATCTTTTAAAATCCTGATTAAGTACAAATATATTTTTTTACAAGAAAAAAATTATGTGAAATCCTAAATCAATACACCCCCTTAATATTATAATATTTTGGATTTTTTATATAAAGTTTATGAAATATATAATGAGAAATGTTATACTTAATAGAAAATGCTATAAAAATATATACATACCAAAAAAAAATCTACAACAAAAGAATGCACAAGTTCAAGGGTAAAATCAGGAAAAAAACTATACAACATGATATTATAATACAAGTTTTGTCTTTCAAATAAAATTTCCAATAATATACAAGGTTATGAACGACTGTTGTTCCACGTTGTAATTCGATGGGAAATTGTTGATATACAATGTAGCATCATTGTTCACGCAAATACACTTGCACACATCAACCCACAAGTATATACTCGTTGGACTTCTTCGGTCCTTAGGATAATAGAAAGTATTAGAGAATTATGGACTTTTTGTTGATACAAGAAATTAATTTACAAGCTTAAGGAAATAATTAACCAAGTTCGGATAACTATGTCCAAAAGAGCCGATCAAACACGAAGAAAGATAAAGGTTGAAGAAGGCTGGTGACAAGTCACCAGCTTACAATGAAGTAGGCTGGTGACGACTCACCAGCTTAATATGAAGCAGCCTGGTGACGACTCACCAGCTTACAATAAAGCAGACATGTGCTACCTCGTGCTTGTAATCTCTATATAATGTAAGAATTTGATTCGAATAATGATTACAAAATGTGTGTGCTGCTTACATTAGACGTACTTAATAAACGACCTACCTGCTTATATATCAAACTTCATATACACGCCTATTCCATTTTAGTTTGTGTACTAGACGTAACGCCACATAATCTACCTACTTCAAAAGTGCATTAACAGTTTAGCGTTAGAAGGAGGGGCTTTCGAACCTCCGGATCGCCATTTTGAAGAAACATTTGAAGAAAAAGTTGGAAATGCATTCAATCGACACATTGTAAGAGATCAATCAATCCGGAGTGTGATATGTTTGCATTAGATGCCAAGAAATTGGTAACTCTTTGCGTATAAGGGTTGAAGGATGATCTATTGAATTGTGCACCTGAACATGCTAACTGTTCACGAAATATGCACACATAGGGATCAGCCACGAAATTTGTATTGAATGTGCATATATTGATTGTTCACAAAATATGCACGTACAGATCGGTCACGAGAAGTGCACATATTGATCGTTCACGAAATGTGCATGTACGGATCGTGCACAAAATATGCATATGTATAAAAACTTCAAAAACTAAAATCAACAACAATACAAAAATTGTAAAAAATTCAAGTACATAGTTATGAACCATTATAGATATACTTACTGACGGTGAGGTAATTATTTTTTGTCATAATATAGCAATTGAAGAATACTAGTTTTTTTATAGTGATTATAGGAAACAAATATTTATTATTTTGCCATCATGATGCAGCTGCAATTAGAGATATTATCTATATTTTTTTTTTAATTTGGAAAAAGATATTATATTTTGATAATGATAAGAAAAATCATTTCGAGCCCATGCATAGAGGCCCGCACGATTTGGGCTCATGTAGTAAAAGTGAACATAGGCATATATATGATAATATGAGCCCATGTACAAACCAGCAGCTGCAAGGAAGAGACATACTCAATTGGATAATAGGAGATGTAATTGTACATCCAACGGATCAATATGGAGGGACTACAATGCCAGCTAAGGGAATCAATTCTGATACCCTTTGTCATCTAGCATGCACCAATAGGAAAGCAACAGCAAATGGCTTCTAGCTTATTCTATTCATGTATATAAAAGGAGCAAGAAAGCTCATTTTGTAATCATCCATAAATGAGTATTGTTATCAGCTAGAGCTTTAATGTATTTGGTAGACTTCCAAGCTTTACTCATGTTCAGTCACTATCTTTACATGGTATCAGAGCACCATGTCTAGGCTTGGTGTCTCTAAGTCATTTTCCCTCTTTTACATTCATTCTCTTCTTATTTGCTTTATGGCTACATCTACCGAAATTCCTCTCATTTCTCCACACCCTTCTCACTTTCCTTCTCACCAGACTATCTCTATTAAACTTACTGAAGGAAAATTATGGACTTGAGGGATTTCTTTCTGGTGAAAAAAAATGTCCACCAAAATTTATCTCCGATTCTACTGAAATTAACCCTGATTTTTTAAGTTGGAACAAACAAGACCAACTTATAGTTTCTTGGATTCTTGCCTCTCTTACTGAAGAAATCCTTGTTAGTACTATTGGTTTTAATACCTCGGAGGAAATCTGGAGAAGTCTTGAGGCTGGTTTTGCAAGTCAGTCTACAGCAAAAATCATGCAGTACAGGTCTCAACTTCAAGGTATCAAAAAAGGCACTGTGAGAATGCGATAATATCTCAATAAAATCAAGGGATGTTGTGATGCTCTTAATGCATCATGTCACGTGGTGAGCAGTGACGATCAGATCCTCTATATACTCTCTGGTCTAGGCCAAGAGTATAACCCAGTTGTTGTCTCAGTTTCGTCCAAGGTCGATCCAATATCTGTTGAAGATGTCAGTGCCATTATTTTAAGCTTTGAAGCAAGGTTAGAAGGTGTCAATACTCCAAGCTTTAGTATTGATGGATCTGCTCCTTCAGTGAACTTCACTCAACACTCCAACAACAATAGGTGGAAGTGGACAAAGAGGTGGAAGAGCACCTTTTAGAGGTGGTTTTACTAGAGGGAGAGGTAGAAGGACTAATGGTCCTAAATGATAGATTTGTTATAGAAACAACCACACAACTGAGAAGTGTTTCTATAGACAAGATCTCAACTATACTCCACCTCAAAACAACAACAGGAACTTTCCTCCTTCAGCCAATATTGCCAACACCTATGAGATTGGAGATTCATTCACTGATGCAAGCTCGTAGTTTCCAGATTCAGGAGCCAATAGTCATGTTACTTATGATTTAAGCAACCTCAATGTTGGCTCAGAGTACCAAGGCAATGAAAGAGTGCATCTAGGAAATGGCTCAGGTTTGCATATTTCTCATTCTGGCTCATCTATTATGACTACATCCAGCAAGCATTCTTTTCATCTTAAAAATCTTCTTCATGTTCCCCAAATTAAAAAGAATCTCTTAAGTTTTTCTAAATTTGCCTCTGATAATAATGTTTATTTTGAGTTCCATCCTAATTTTTGTCTTGTGAAGGACCAGTCAACACACAGGACACTTCTCAAAGAAACCCTTGATCATGGCTTGTACAAGTTCTCTTTTCTCACTCCCAAGAAAACCTTCATCCCAAGTTCTTCCTACATTTCAGATGCTTTTCCTAAAAGACCTGCTGTGAGTCATGCTATGGTGAACACTGCCTCTACCTCTAAGGAGAGTGTGCCCCTCACTACATGGCACAATAGATTAGGACATGCTTCTTTTTCCATTACCAAAAAGGCTCTTGATAGATGCCATGTCTCTTACTTAGATGATGTTAACAGTAGTCTTTGTGAAGCTTGTATGATGGGCAAAAGTCACAAGTTACCTTTTCCCATTTCTGAATCTACTGTTTCTGTTCCTTTTCAAGTAATACATTCTGATCTTTGGGGTCCTTCACCAATCAAGTCTTATAATGGTTTTTGTTATTATGTCAATTTTGTTGATAAAGCCAATGGATACACTTGGATCTATCTTTTAAAACTCAAACCTGATGTTAAAGAAGCTTTTGTTCACTTCAAGAATCTTGTCACTAATCAGTTTAATGCTCAAATAAAATTCTTTCAAAGTGATAATGGTATTGAATATAAACCTTTGACACATCTTTTCCATGAACTTGGAATCATCCATAGGCTTTCATGTCCATATACTCCAGAACAAAATGGTAGAGCGGAAAGAAAGCACAAACACATTGTTGAGAAAGCTCTCACTCTTCTCAGTCACTCAAAGGTCCCTCTTAGACACTGGGATGATGCGTTTATTACTAGTGTGTGTCTTATAAATTGCATTCCTTCAGTTCTTTATAATAAAAGTCTTCATGAGCTTCTTACAGGCCATATACCAGAATATTCTCACCTCAAAATTTTTGGTTGTTTATGCTTTCCTTACCTAAAGCCTTATAACAATCACAAGAGCTTGAACTGAAGTCTCAAAGCTGTGTTTTTTTAGGATACAGTACATCCTATAAAGGCTATAAAGTGTTGCTCTCTAACAAGAAAGTGATAATTACAAGACATGTCCTCTTTGATGAGAGTGTGTTTCCTTTTCATAAAATCACTCATGCATAACCTCCTGAAATTGTTAATCCTCAACTTTTCATTTCACCTCCTGTTCTTAACCCTAGTCCCACACCTTTCTCACCTCAATCTCTTACCAGCTCACAAAATTCTATTCCATTACCTCCCGTGTCACCTCTATTTCCCTTACTCAGTCCAACTCTTCTCTTCCTAGTGTTCCGTTGCTTGATGGACAATTATATATGGATCTGCCTAATGAGAACTATGATAACCAAACCCCTTCTAGTGTTTCTTCTTTTATATCTTCAGGTTCTCAAAGTCAAGACACAGCTGTGATTCGGGTGAAAATTGCGTGAATTTTGTGTGTTATTATTGCCTATTTTAATTGGAATTTCATGCTTTTATCACTTGATTTTAATCAATTGTGCTTGAAATGAGAAATGTATGTATTTTGCTATTTTGTTGGAAAATTTAAGATGGGTTCATGAATTTAATTGTTAATATTTTATTTGGACTTAATTGAAATTTTCTTATTCATTTTATTATTTAGAAGCCCATCTTAATTAATTTTGTTTAAGCCCATGTGTTATTATTCCTCTTGGCCCAATTTGAAAACAAGAAAATGAGTGAAAGGCAAATTCTAAAATAATTAAATGCTGGAAATGGAATGTGCAGGATTTAGAAGCAAGCAAGGAATATGGGACCCACAGCCAATTGTTGACCGAAAATCTGGAATGAAAGAAAGAGAGACGTGGCTCTCCCTTGGCCATAACTCCACCACAACTCATCCTTCAAAGCAGCAATTGAGTTCTTCTGCCACTGCACTCGGAAATTGGAAATGCATCACACCTCAATTACAGCCGGAGTCCGCCATCGAAGCCGCCGCTGGAAGATGCACAAAATTGAAGCTGCTCCCAGCCATCTCCACCTTTGTTCTTTGCCGGAATTAAAAGTCAGCCCGCTGGAGAAGAAAAAGGAGATGCCGGAAATCTGTCCTCACTGCCATGGATTCGAACCCAGCTACCAAGGCACAGCCGTGAACCACCACGCCACAGCCGCGATTCGCCGGAATTTCAGAGCCGCCGGCGAAGTCAAGTCGTCGGTGCCGCTGCTCTTCCACAGTCGCCAACAGCCACGAAGTCGCCGTGCCGCTGCAACCCAATCGCCGGAAGCCGCCGTGATGAATCTCGTGCACAACCACTCCTCTGCCCCAACCCACTTCGCTGGAAATTTTGTTTGAAGAAATGGAAAAGAAGTGTCACGACAGTGAAGAGTTGCTGAATAAAAGGTAAAAAAACGTTTTCATCTTCTACAACCCGTGCTTAATTTTGCCTTCACCGGTGCTTCATGTGGCAAACCGATCAATATAATTCGAAGAATTATGCACGGTAGAGAGTTAAGGCACGACCCATGCAAGGTGCAAAGGAAAAATCAGGAAAATGACTTGGGCTTGAGGCCCATTTCTGCAGCCCATTTCCATGGAATACACGATCAGATTGAGAAGAGCTGGGTATTTTCTAATTTCCAAGAAGTTGGGGGAATTGTGATAATTTTAGTTTCTTGATTTTTGTGTCCTAATTCTAAAGAGTATAAATACTAATTTTCAGATTTTAGAAAAAAAAAAAGAACGGTAGCAGCCGAAAATCACACACACTTGAAGGTGTTTTCACCTTATTTAATTTTCTATCATTTTGGAACATCAAAGCATGATTTGAGCTTGGAATTTCACTCTCCATCAATCTAAGCTTCCTTTTTCCTTGTTTTATTTTTGTTAGCATTTTAATTTTGTAATTGTTGAGACTATGTTGGTATGTGGCTAGAACACTTTTGGTTCTAGGGCTTGTAAATATTTAGATTGATGTTTATGATTTAATTTCTTGTTTATTTGGTATTTGTGTGACTATTTCTATTCATGTGCTCAATCTTATTTTGAAAGCATGTTATTAGTTGCAAATGATAATGTGTTATTTGTTGTTAGTTGGTTTAGATTGAGAAATTAGACTAACTAATAGAACTTGAGTGCATGACTCAATTTGTTAAGAGCTTGAGAAAGAATTAATTTATTGGAGGGAATTAATGATCCTATGAGCTATTTTGGGTTGCAATAACTTGTTAGGTAGAGATACAAACTTGTTGTTGTTTCCTTTGGGTTAGTTAGATTGAAAAATTAATTAACTCTTCTTAAGTGATCATCCCTATAGGAAAAACGCACAATACCATTTGAATGCGTTGTTAATCATAAATGGATTTCTAGATATTGCAAATGCCTTAGAATCTATCTTCTCCATTGATTGTTAGTTGTTATTTTTGTGAGTTAAGTTTGCATTAGACTTGATTGATCATTTGCTGGGTTTCTATTTTCTTTAATTATTGCTAGTGACATTTTAGTTGATAATTGGAAATAGATTAAGTTCAAAACACCTTCATTAAGTGATCTTTTCTAGAAAGAACAAAACCAATTGATTGTACTTTTACACTAACCCTTCCTCGTGGGATCGACTCGTATTTACCATCCTACGATTGACACCGTGCACTTGCGGTTGTTTAATTTTATGTGTTGGGAAATTTCGGAACAAGCTGCAGAAACTCAATATCGAGGCAATATTCATCCAATGATAACAAGAGCTAAAGATGGGATTCACAAGCCTAAAGTTCATGTTGATGTCTCCTCTTATGTTGAACCAAAAAGCCATCTTGAAACTCTTCAAAACCCTATGTGGAAGACTGCTATGGAGAGAGAATATTCTGCATGAATTAAGAATAGCACATGGGAGTTGTGTTCTCCACCAGCTCATCATACTATCATTGGTTGCCGATGGGTTTATAAGCTAAAATCAAATGCTGATGGTTCTATCTCTAGACACAAAGCACGGTTAGTAGCCAAGGGCTACACACAACTTCCAGGTTTTGACTACGAAGATACTTTTAGTCCTGTAATCAAGCCAGTAACAATTCGAATCATATTGACTATTGCTCTCACTAATTCTTGGCCTCTATATCAGCTAGATGTAGACAATGCTTTCCTCAATGGAGAAGTTGATAAAGAGCTTTACATGGCTCAACCACCAGGTTTTGAGTTTAGACAGAATTTGGTTTGTAAATTGAAACGATCTTTATATGGGTTGAAACAAGCTTCAAGAGCTTGGACTTCGAAACTTGCTTCTGTACTTAAAGTTCTTGGTTTCTCTCCATCTAAGGATGATAATTCCCTCTGCATAATATACACTCAGAGTTCTACGATACTCCTTCTAGCTTATGTAGATGACATAATTCTCACTGGTTCTGACCATTCACAGGTTACTCAGGTTATAATGGACCTGCACAAGTTCTTTTCTTTAAAGGATCTTGGACAGCTCAACTTCTTCCTTGGCATTGACATCAAAAGATCACCAACTAATATTCATCTTTGCCAGAAGAAGTATATTAAAGACATTCTCAAGAGGGCAAGAATGGTTGATGTTAAAGGCGTATCCACACCAATGATTTTCGGAAATGTCTTGTCCAGGTTTGAGGGGCATTACAATATGCAACCGTGACAAGACCCGATATCTCATACTCTGTCAACAAAGTCAGTCAATTCATGCAACAACCACTTGACACACAGTGGAAAGCTGTAAAGAGAATTCTTCGATACCTTGCTACTACCATCAACTATGGACTCACCTACTCTCCATCAAAGTCCCTTGCTTTAGTGGCTTTTACTGATGCTGATTGGGCATCGGATCTTGATGATAGAAAATCGACATCTGGATATTGTGTCTTCTTAGGCAACAATCTCATTTCATGGAGCTCTAAAAAGCAGGCCACAATTTCTCGATCAAGCACCGAAGTGGAGTATATAAGTCTAGCTTACACCACCTGTGAAGTTATGTGGATAAGATACCTTCTTGAAGAACTTTGTTTGCTGAAGAAGAAACCTTCATTTGTATGGGTTGACAATCAAGGGGCAATTTCACTTACTTCAAATCCAGTTTTCCATGCTAGAACCAAACACTTGGAATTGGACCTTCATTTCGCAAGAGAAAAGGTCAACAGGAAAGAGATACAGGTCCTCCATGTCCCTAACATAGATCAAGTAGCTGATACCTTCACTAAACCTTTATCCGGACAATTTTTTGTTCGTCTTAGAAATAAACTCGGAGTAATTCCTGAAGACGAACTCGAATTGAAGGGACGTGATAAGAAAAATCATTTCGAGCCCATGCATAGAGGCCCACACGATTCGAGCTCCTATAGTAAAAGAGAACATAGGCCCATATATGACAATATGAGCTCATGTACAAACCAGCAGCTACAAGGAAGAGACAACCCCAATTGGATAATAGGAGATGTAATTGTACATCCAACGGATCAATATGGAGGGACTACAGTGCCAGCTAAGGGAATCAATTCTGATACCCTTTGTTATCTAGCATGCACCAATAGAAAAGCAACATCAAATAGCTTCTAGCTTATTCTATTTATGTATATAAAAGGAGCAAGAAAGCTCATTTTGTAATCATCCAGAAATGAGTATTGTTATCAGCTAGAGCTTTAATGTATTTGGTAGACTTCCAAGCTTTACTTATGTTTAGTCACTATCTTGACAAATAAGTATTAAATTCGGAAAATATTTGTTTATGAATTTTTAATATATTGACATGTTATAAATATTAGACGATGAGCAATGAGTCTAATGAAATTGGCTTCCAAAGATCGAATGGTTGATGATGAATTGTGATTGGAAGCTTTCACTCTTATGTTTGGACCCAAGTATGAACTTGGAAATCTAGGCAAAGTGACAAACTGAGTTTGGTGCATCATCTAAGATTTGAAAAGCCGGTGATCTTTTGACAAATGCACCAACCGAAAAGAATTTACTTTACTTTAGGTCAATTAAATATGTTAGATGGTTTGTGCCAAAATTAAAAAATGATTCATGATAAGTTTATAATGAAATTGTTTTAAAGTATCAAATATTTGATCAAGTGTATCAATATATTCATTAGGAGAGTGTCAAAAGTTAGAGTTTATAAAATCTATAACAATTATAATATACTATCATTGCCCCAAATTTTTTATACTTCTCTGATGAGATTTTTGATACTTCTGGTTAAATGTTTGATACTTTAAAATTGGTTCATAATAAGTTTATCATGAACCATTTTCATACAAAATTTTACCATAAAATATAATATCAGATACATATCCAGTACAATCTAAAATTATTACTCATTTAAGTCATTAACCAAAAATAAAACTAAAACTAAAACTACACAAAAACTTGTAAATATATAACTGTTGTACAATGACAAGAGATGGAACTAACATGGAGGCTATTAAAAAAACTAGCCTACTCCAATGAATTTCTCTTGGCTTAATTTATTATAGCTTAGCTAAGTTCAACTATATAATCATAAATTATTCGATTTATATATGTAAAAAAAAAAAATTAATATCGACCTATGAATATGCAAATGTTTAAAATTAATTGAAATATATATATGTTTATATATATAATTAGGCTTCCCACTTGGATAATCGCTTGAGAAAATATAGGACTTGTGTAGGATCACGCAGAGAATATGCAGCACAAGTATCTCTTGGGTACGAGGATACAATAATTCCATGTCCTTGTTGTCGGCTCTTAAGTACCTAATTAATATATATATAAATTAATTAATTAATTAATACTAGAGTTAATTTTAGAAGAAATTTATAAGAAGAGGGTGCATGTAGGATATATATATATATATATAGTTAATTAATTTACCTTAAATGCATCCTCATCAGTTTTATCATCCCCAATATAAAATGGGACGACATTGCAGGTAGAGTCAGAATTCACTGCAGGTAATAATGTTTCAAGTAAATACAACAAGGCGTTCCCTTTGTTCCATTCAATAGAAGGTCTAATTTCTAGAACCTTCTTCCCTCGAGTTATATGGAACGACGACCTATAAATATCTGATGACAATATTAAATTTTCAATTATCTCCTCCAGACTTGGATAATCCTGCATGCATCGATCATCACCATATATCCAAATTATAATTAAATTATTTAATTAATATATATATATATGGTGAAATTAATATATGTTTTTAATTACCTCCTTGGGAACATGTCTGTAATGAACTGAAATGCAAAATCTATTGTCTTCCACAAAAACACCTGGTATACCTCGGGTTCTTTGTTTTACCTCTTCTAACATCTAATACCATTAATTTCGGACATTTTAAAATTAAGATTTAATTTATTTAATTATTTAAACAAAACAAATTTATATATATATATAGCGATGCTATAATACCTTGTTAATAGTAGGCAAGTATTCCTTAGCAGGTTGGAAAATAGTGATTTCATTCCCCTACATATAAATGAAATCATGTGATGATGATTTTAAAATAATTAAATGTGAATTTCTTTTTTAAAAAAAGATTTGGGGTACCCTTTGATCCATGGTGTTAGTCTGATACTTGTGATCATATGAAGAATTTAAATGCGAAGGGCCACTTATATCCATACCATGGCTCCCAGCATAGTAAACTTCATCTAATTTTACAAATCCATACACCTGCATTGCATGCACAATCATCCAAATTTTGTATTTTAATATATATATATATATTAATTTTAGAAGCAGAGTAGAGAAAATTATATAAATATATATATATTATATACCTTTTCTCGGCTTCGGCCACTTATTATGGCAGTTGGAAAACGCCTCGCCACTTCACCTACAGCTGCTCGCATCTAAACATGCATACACGAAAAAAAATAAAAAAATAGAGACTTAAGTTTATTTTTAAAAAGTTATATCATTTATTATTGAAAAGTTACACAAATTATTACTGAAAAATTACATAATTAAATATCTTTTTGTAATTACATGCGTAACTTTTCATTAATATTTTGTTTAACTTTTTAAAAATAAACTTGAATTGCACTGAGTGCATGCAAGACTAAGGTAAAACAAAATATATAATGGAAATTAAACAAAAAAGGATATAATTAAATAGAAAATAAAATATTACCGCATCAGACATAAAAGCTAGATCAGGGTCATTGACAATTGGGGAAAGTGTGCCATCATAATCTAGAAACACCATTATTTGCTTCCCTTCTATCCCCCTCATCATCTCATGGAATGAAGTTAGTGCACAAGGGTGCTCCTTCTACATTTTTTTTATTTTAATTTATTAATTAATACTCTATTAATTGACCAAATAAAAATTATTACTCACCAGCCAAGTGATATATGTTGCATCTGCATGATTGGGCTGCTCGCGTTCTCGCCCAAATAGCCATTTCCGGAAGCCCATACTCTTCCACATACTTTCCTTAACCATAATTTTATCTCCTGCAAAAATTAATTATAATCATAAACAAAAAGCAATCTTTGGGAAAGTATTTTATATTGCACTACCTTTTTTCTTTTCTTTTTTCAAAACTCGATCTCAAGCATATAGTGAGAGGCCCAAATGCAATAGCCCCTACTCAAAGCCCAATTGTTATAAAGAAGAAATGCTTGAAAAGGACAAAAATGTCATTCTCAACAAATTCAAAACACCCCCACATAATAATAATAATAATAAAATAACGTAGTGATAAATAATGGTTGTTCACATGCATACATTTATATATGTTAGCCTAGTAGAAATAATATGAAAGTCGTCCTTTTCACGAGTAAGAGATGTTAATTGAAAACAAATATACAAGATGAGAAGTATTCATTTGTGTAATACTAATATTTATGAAAGATTTAAGTCCGATTCGGCTGACTCAACATTACATGGCTGATAGAAAAGGTGGTGTATGAATGACAAGAGAGAAGAATACTTATTGATTTGATTGTCTTAATCATAGTCGCATACACCGACATAAATTGATAATAAATTACTTTTCAGACATCACTTTCAACAGTCTCATCAGAATCATGCATGCTCTATTTTAGTTTCATTATCAACTACCACTTCCTAATTCTAACGGCACCCAACTGTCTAGCTATATAGCTTAATTAATATACAAGACACATAATAATTACAAGTAACTAATTAATTAAATTATCTAAGACAATATTTATTAATTAATTGTATGATACGTACGTAATTTCAGTCAGTACTACAGTAAAAAAAATAAAAACAGTCAAATATTAATATGCTTCTCGTGCACATACGTACACTGATAATGAGTAGGGACGCTGGCTAAGATATTCATTTAATATTACAACTTTGAAATCAGGTAATTAAAATTAAATCGTGTTAGTCAATATGAATTTCTATGACAGACAGGTACAGATACCTGCGAATTTGTAATGATTCTTTAAGTATATGGTTAGTCAATCCTTTAAAATTAGTTGTCTAATCTGTAATTCTATACTCAGTGCTCATTATTTGTTATAATCAAGTCTTATTTACAATAAAATTTAGTTTTTTTGGTTAAAAAAAAAATAGATACCTGCGAATTACCAGAGATAATCAGTACACTTAACTCCTAATTATTTGATATTAAAAAAATTCATATATTAGTTTTAAATTAAAGAGCTTAATTAATTGTAATTCACCCACAGATTCTTAATTAAAACCTCTAGTAGTAGTGGCAACATTGAGACATAGACAAGGTTTAACAATTAATAATGAAATTAAAGGACATAGATTGGATGCGTGTCAAGAGGGAGGATGCGATTTTCGAGAAGCGTGCATGGCGGAGGAATAAAGGCAGCCCCCGCAACACGCTTTTTATTAATTTTAGCCTAATTTAATAAAGCGACTTTTTTGTTTAATTTCCTACAAATGACAAACGAAAAGTCCAATTAGGAAATTACCCGGAACTCTAATATCATATTATTATTACTAGTAATAGGGACGTCCAAGTAAACTTTGCACACAATTACCTACTTTTACACGTAATCACGTACCATTACTATTTTAATCACTTAATTCACTTAACAATAAAGAATGTAATGTGATGTTATATTAATAATACTATAATAATTCACTTTGAACCAATTAATGTACCACTATTGGTCCGATCAAATAAAATAGCTTATATACGAATTATTGTAATATTAATTTTTAATGTAATATTAGCTAGCAAACACATCTAAAGTACACATTATTTCAATAATAATTACATATAAAAGGATTTCATTTTTCTTTTATTTATATTGGCTAAGACCTTCACATAAAAAAAATTAAGGCAAAGTATTATATGTGTAATACACTCAGAATTGAAATTCGTGTACAAAAATTCGGGATTAAAGTTTTTTTAGTCCTAGAACTTGTCACAAATTTGAATTTGGTTCACATAGATTACACATTTTGATTTTGGTTCTGTAAATTTGAAAAAGGATCAAAATCAAAATATTTTTAAATTTACAGGACCAATATCAAAATTTGTAATTCATGTGGACCGAATTCAAAATGAAGTAAAGTTATTGGGCTTATAAATATTCCCTAAAAATCCTAATTCGTAGCACGTCAGGACAAGTAATACCCCCTCAAAAAATAATTATTCATTCAAGTAATAAGAATTATTTCTTATAGTAAAATTCATGACAAATGAAGAGGAGGGAAATAAAAAAGCAACAAGTGAATCATGAAGAAAAGGTTGGGCCTGGGTGAAATGGGGGCCCAGTCAAGGTAGTGGGCCCAATAGAAACACGTGTGCGGTGAATATACCTCTTATAACTACCTTATAGCACGCAAGAAACATAAGTAACCGAAAAAAGCACCGCCAAGTTGAACCCCCAGTCATCCCACCGACGCGTGATCTACTTTCCTTTTCTAAATAACTAGGCGTGTAGACAACGCGCGGCAAAGAAGCGTGGCACACTGAACCCCTGATTTGCTACAACTAGAGGTAGAAAGAAGGACCGCCAACCGCTGTTTCGTTTCCCCCACCACCCCCTTTGAAAAATAATAATAATAATAGTAATCCCCAAAAAACCAGAAAAATGAACAACAATTATCAATTCTAAATTCATGTGTGCATGAACGGAAATGCAGAAAAATTAAACGCCCCTTGTTAATTTCTGATATATATTTCGTCAACGAGGATATTAATTATAAGGAAAGATGGCACAAATTAAAGCAAATTGAATCAGAAAACGCAGAATTTGCACTTTGAAAGATTTCTAAATGTGTACAATATTTAAATAGATAATCAAAAAGCCATAAGAAGACTTACAGATATGTTCTTCAATGGAGCTTGAGAGAGGGACAGAGAGAAGGTCAGGAGAGGAAGAGGGCATATGTATATATACATATATATATATATAGAGAGATCTAGAGAGAGAGAGAGACTTAATGGTTTGGTGTGTAAAGGGTTTAGGCGACTTTAGGAGATTGTCAAAATCATTGGAAGGTCAAGATTTTGGTGGTAATGGTGGTTTTTATGATCTTCTTTTTTCTTTTTCTTTTTTTTTTTTCAAATATGTGGGGATTCTTTTGGGGGAAAGTAGATTACCATAATAACCTCGTTTGCAATTAATGAGTGTTTTTGTCAGATAATAAATCCATGTCCGAAAATATACCATTGTCATTCAAACCTATGTGCCGGATGGCTATTTATGTTAAATGCGGGATTGCAAAACGTGTCAAGCATGGAATGTCTTTAATGTGTCTCTTGCATGTTTAATTTGATTATCAAAATATACTTTGATCCGGTTACTATAATACAATATACTCCCTCCGTCCACAAAAATTGGGCTACCTTGACAATTCACAGTTATTAAGAAAAGTTGATGTTGATGTGTAAAAGTGAGTGTATTAGTATAAAAAAATATTTAATTATTAAAAAAGTATTTGATGTGATGGGTAAAAGTGAGTATATGTATATAAAAAAATGAAAATAATGATTGTAAGTTTTCCATTTTAGGTAAGTAGACCATTTATTGTGGACGACCGTTTAAGGCAACGTGGATCATTTATCGTGGAAGGAGTGAGTATCTTTTATTTGCTTTTTAATTGTAATCTTGGGTGGGTGGGGGTAAATTCAATGCCAATATATACTTTTGAAATGGAATCATCATTATAGTTCTATTCCTATTCTAATAATTGATATAAAAGTTTTGTTATTAGAGTTACAATTTCATAAGTAACTAAGGGGGAATTTGGTATAATTGTGAGGAATGGAAAGGTAATAGAATGAATGTCATAGTTCTCAAATAGCTGAACTATGATAGATTATTTGTTTTTTGGGAATTAAGGTCATAGTAGAGTCATTCCAAACACAGACTATGACTTTGATTACCATTACTCACCCTAAAAAATATCCAACCAAACATTCCCTAAGTTATTCTCCCGTACCATGCACTATTGAATATTATAATATTTTAATATATATGAGATAAAATGTGTTATAATTAAATTTAAATTAAGGGGATGCTTGGTTGGATACTTTGGGGGGTAAGTAATGGTAATCAAAGTCATAGTGTGTGTTTGGTATGACTCTACTATGACTTTGATTTCCCAAAACTAAGTAATCAACCATAGTTCAGCTATATGAGAACTATGACTTTCATTCCATACCCTTTCCATTCCTATACTCTTTCCATTCCTTACAATTATACCAAACGTCCCCTAAGTTTATTTTGTTCTTCAATCAATTATTATTTATTATTATTTTTAATTTATATTAATATATAATTTATGTGAGGGTGTCTCACATTTATTTAATTAATTATATATATTTGAATTTATCCTTTAAACTAATAAAATATTAAAATTTTAAAAATGATATTAATATTAAAAATACTAATAACATTTTTCTTAAATTCAAGTATTCAACTATATATAAAAAATAATAAATAAATATTTTTTTAAATAACATCATTCATATTTTAGATTTAAATTTTATTTTGTGGATTAAAAATTTAAAAAAGATGACGACTAATTTGAATAATAGAAGAGATATGCAACGTTTGAACTAAATAAGAGTTTACACATTCAATGTGTTCTCTATTGCATAAACACACAAACTTTTGATTTAACATGTAGTTAAGATATATTGTAAAAAAAATAAAAAATATTATGTAATTAAACTAAAAGTAGAAATAGAGGTGTGACGCATATAAAAATGGTAGAGTAATATATTATATGTTAATAGCTGAAGTACAATATTAATATTATACTCCCTCCGTCCCAGACCAATTTGCACACTTTCCATTTTAGGTTGTCCCAAATCAATTTGCACACTACTTAAAAGGGAAACATCGATTTGTGTGCACACTCACAAAATTTTCCACACATTTACTCATACACCACTACTTTATTTAAAAAATATATTTTTCTTAAACTGTGTGCCATCCCAGGGGTGCAAATACCCCTGGGACGGAAGGAGTATTATTTTATGTATTTTGGCGAAAACTTTGGGAGGAAGCCACTATTGTGTGTGTGAATGCAGCTTAAGTAAGATGCCATTAATTAAAATTTGTAGATGCCACGTAAATGAAATATGTATTTTGAATATGGGTGGATGGTACAATATATCAAAAAAAAAATTATCATACCGTTGTCGTACCAAAATTTTTTAATATCGAAAAATATCATACTATTGTCATACCAAAAGTGTTGGTATTTTGATATATCGAAAATATTAGTATTTTAGTATACCAAAAATTTTGAATTGTCAATATATATTTATACTTAAAAAAGTATATGAAATTTTAATATGTTATTTTCTGTATATCGCAATATATCAAAATATTTTCGTTATGAAATTCTTATATTTATATACCGTTATTGTATCAAAATTTTTGATGAATTCAATATTTTTTGTGCGGTATGTGCTGTATACCAATAGTTTTGGTATTTTTTCCACCTCTAATATAGAATATTATTATTAAGTACGTAGTGGGGTGTAATTGTAATTCGGGCTAATGCTTGCAGAAGTGGGAATATGGATAGTTTTTTTATAATGATATCTGTTTATTTATTTAGAAAAAAACACAACTAGAGGCACTTTTCAAGTGTAATTGCATTCTAGGGTGGAATATAAACAATTACATTAAGGGGCAAATTAGGACAAATGAAGATAATTTATGGATTTAATAACTAATTAATCAATGTAAATTATCTACTAAAATATCTAACATGCACTATTAAACAAATTAAAAGAAAATCTGAAATTACAAAATTCAAATAACACGCCACTCTCTTATTTCTCTCTCTTCACAGAAATTTTCCTCTCCCCTCTCTCTCACACTCTAATCGTATTATTTTTGGGCAAAAAAGTAGGCCATTACCGGAATTCTTTTATAGCTTTATATTGATACCGAATTTGTGGGGGTTCTTGTTTGCCGAAAATTGAGGAGGGTTTAATTTTCAGAGGTTTGAGTTCAACGGTTTTCTATTTAAGTGTTTTGATTTAAACTCCAGTCATGGTGGTTGCGCTTGTCGGAGCTCATGAATGGTGGCGGCATTTCTTGTTGTGTTGGTGAAGTGGCGTTGACTCTAGACTAGAGAGATCGAATCAAAATGGGCTGGAACTAAAGAAAACTCAGAGACTGGGACAGGATTAAGCACGATAACTTTTTGCAGCAACGACCATCTGGTATCATCGATGGCAACCTTCGAGTGTGGTGGATTCCGATTTGTGGAGTCAAGGTATATTACTTTGTTTCCATCAAGTAAATCCATAAAGTAAATTATAGGGACATTTGTATATTAATTTTTAAAAAAAATTATATTTATAAATTAATTTATAATATTTATACAGAAATATATATTTTTATACGCAGAAGTATATTTCTTTTATACATAGAACTAATTTGTAATCAGTATCAATTATGTGAATTTTATAATTTTCCCAAAATTAGATTATAAAAATAACTACGAATACAAATTAATTTAGGATTGAACTTCAAATGTTGAAAAAAATTAATTTATTAAATCTATGAGAATTAAAATATGAAATTTCATATAACACGGGTACACTATATGATTAGGCAAAGTATTGTATAGAAATGGTTTTATCATGAACAAGTTTTAATATATCAAACATTTAATCAGATGTATCAAAACTCTTATCAGGTGTATCAAAAGTTGAGATCAATAAAATCTATATATTGACTTCAACTTTTGATACACCTGATGAATATTTTGATACACTTGACCAGATATTTGATACATTAATACAATTTTATGATAAGTTTATCATAAACTATTTTCACACAATACCTACTCATATTATTACTTATTCATTAGAATTTTTAAAATCTAACTTTCACCATTTAAATTTCGACCATCCCCGTAATCCCAAAATAAATAGGCATTGTCTTCTACAGTACTAATATCACGACTTTCACAATATTCAACTTCACCCCTAAAATTTATCTAGAAATTAAGTTCATCTTTTTCAAGTTGTCGAAAATTTAATAGTGTACAAACATTTCCAACTTCTCTATAATTAAACACTTTAATGTTTACAAACATTACCATTTTTATATTTCTTTATCTTAAAAAAGATTTTTTTACCAACTTTTGATTTATTAAAACTCTTTTCTAGTCAAGTATTTTTTTAAGTCAATATTAAAACTTTTTGTTAATGAGTATTGTTTGCAAAATACTGGCCCTCTTAGTGCGGTATGTATATATATATATATACTCCCTCCGTCTCACTATAAATTGTTCATTTGCCATTTTTGTCCGTTCCACTATAAGTTGCTCATTTTGCCATTTTCGTCCGTCCCTCTATATGTTGTTCATTTGTTTTTTTACCATTTTTAGAAAACTACTATTCACTTCTTTATTATTGTTCTCAATATTTTTTACACTATTCTCATTACTTTTTCACTTTTTTCCATCACATCACATGAACTATATTAATATTTTTATACGCTTCTTAACACTCGTGCCCAAAAGGTATGAGTGACTTATAAGGGGATGTAGGGAGTATATGATTTTAATTTTGACACATGTAATAAGCATAATATAATTAAAAAATACTTTACATTAAATATATACTCTCTATGTTCACAATAAATGATCCTGTTTTTTTTGCACGTAATTTAATGCAATATGTCGGAGGGTATTACGAATTTTATGTAGAGACGTCAAAATGAGTTTGGCCAACTCGCCCCTTCATAATAAAATGAGGGTTGGATCAAGCATTTCTAAGCCCGTATAGAGGCGGACCTAGACGGGTTGACCCGTTTGGGTCGCGGGTTTGACGGGGCTGGCCACGGGCTGGGGCGGGTCATCCCGCCAGTGTGTGTATATATTATTCCCTCCGTCCCCTTAAAAGTTGTTCACAACTTTTGGGCACTAATATAAAGAAGGGTGTGAAAATATTGATATAGTATATGTGATGTGATGGAGAAAAGTGAAAAAGTAATGGTAATAGTGTAAAGGGTATTGAAAATAATAATAAGAAGTGAATAGTTTCCTAAAAAGATAAAAAAAAATTAACAAATGAGCAACATACAGTGGGATGGACGAAAATAACAAAATAAACAACTTATAGTGGGACGGAAGGATTATATATGTATATATATAAATATTATATGATATTTTAATTAATTTTTATTAACATTTTCTTAATTTCTTCCAAACAAAATAACAAATTATCGTGCTCTTCTCACAAAAAAAATAATAAAAATTAGTAGCTAAATCTCAAATCATTGTCGTAGTTAATCAGTGGTGTCCCTTCACGTAGTCCTCCAACTCTCTTTTGTAGTTAATTATCGCTGCCAAAATAATTTTTATTTTGTAATGATTGATAAATTTTTAGAGACTTTATGGCTTGTGCTCAGTTTATGTCTTAACATTATTGATTTATTTTGTGAACTTTATTTTATGAGATTTATTTTGAAAAATTTACTTTATGAGATTTGTGATTCTCGTTGCGAGATTTTAGTTATACATTTATTATGTTACTCCCTATGTCTCGGTATAAGTTGTTCGTTGCTTTTGGGTACACGAATTAAGGTAAAAGTGAAAAAGTACAAGTGATGTGATGGAAAAAGTGAAAAAGTATAAGTGATATAATGGAGAAAAGTAAAAAAGTAATGGAAATAATGTAAAAAGTATTGAAAACGATACTCCCTCCGTCCCGGTATAAGTTGCTCGTTGCTTTTGGGCACACGGGTTAAGGTAAAAATGAAAAAGTACAAGTGATGTGATAGAAAAATTGAAAAAGTATAAGTGATGTGATGGAGAAAAGTTAAAATGTAATAGAAATAGTGTAAAATGTATGAAAAATAATAATAAAGAATTAAATAGTAATTTCCAAAAAAAAGGTAAAAAAAACAAATGAGCAACATATAGTGGGACAGAAAAAAATGGTAAAATGAGCAACTTATAGTGGGATGGAGGGAGTAATAAAGAAGTGAATAGTAGTTTCTAAAAAAGATAAAAAAGCAAATAAACAACACATAGTGGAACAGACGAAAATGACAAAATGAGCAATTTATAGTGAGACGGAGGGAGTACAATTTTATTTAATAAATTTAGTTGAAGTATTAGTTCATAATATTTTTTAAAAAAAAAAGAAAAAAAATTGGGATAGCCCGTTGAAGCCCGCAGTCCGCCATTAAATGGGATGAGTTGGAGTTTTTGCGGCCCGCCATAGTATATTCAACAAAATATAATATTTTATAATATATAAAATACATTCTACATATACTATTTCATAATATATAAAATAAATTTAATATATAGTATTTTATAATAATTTTAAAATTATATTATTTATTTATTTATTGTAATGCTAATCTAAAATAAATTAAAAATCATTTTTGTTTAAGAAATATTATATTTTAGTATGGGGCAGGGCGGGACAGGCATCAGGCACAATATTCTGTCCCGCAGCGGGGCATGAGGCAGAGTGGGGCAGACATGGGTATTTAGATACCCGCTCTACCCTGCCCCATTGTCATCCCTACTCATACACACATTTTTGTATAGAAAAATACCTCTTCATTAGTGAATGTCTGAAGGAGGTGAACCTGGCGATCACAGTGGATCTCGGGATGTTCCAGAGACTCTGTACTATTGTAAGGTATGGTAATACCATCGACCTGGCATTGGCGGCTCAAAGGTTTTCTTGTTTGGGGGCGAAGTGTCACTACAACATAAGTGATCTAATGTAACCCCCAGATGTAACACTTTTATATAAATTAGTTTATGTAACATAATTTTGTAACACTTTCAAAATTATAGTTTATATGTAATATTTTTGTAACACTTTATTAATATGTAACACTTAAATGTAACATTTTTAAATATGTAACATTTAAATGCAACACTTTTAAATAAGTAACACTTTTTTTATGTAATACTTTTTTGTATTAATATTTGTAACACAATTTGGTAACACTTTAATTGAATAAGTGTTTTAAGTAACATTTTATTGAATTAATATGTAACACAAAATTTTAACAGCCTCAAAGGGAAAAAAAATACTATGAACCTTCTTTAATTTTAGGCAAATATAGTTCTAGAATGTGCATTTAGACTTAAAGTAATTTTATTAGAATAAAATATTGTGTGAACAATGTTGATAAAAGGACCTAAGCTCGAAGATTAGACAATAACTCAAGTGTAAACAAGCAGGAACGGGTAAGCTGTTCGCCCACGTGCTCGCCAGGGTGCTCGCCCAGATGCTCGCCCGAGCCCAGATGTGTCGAAATAGCAAGCCAACATGGCCATTCCCCAGTTGCTCGCCCTTATGCTCGCCCGCCTGCTCGCCACCATGCTCGCCCTCAGCCTGGATATGACAAGGCAGCAAGCCAAGATGATAAGCCTATGTTGCTCGCCACAATGCTCGCCCCCTTTCTCGCCACATTGCCCGTCCCTCCTTCGAGGGAAAGAAGACACAAGATGTCTAAAGGAACCTGTATGAAGGCTTCGGGTCATTTAGGTTAGGGTTAGTGGGGTAGAACTTCCAGGGGGTGACATGTGGAGGACACTTGTCACCACCAGAAGCCATGTGACCTATATAGGCGTCACCTCACCCTTAAAAAGGGTATAAATAGGTAAAAATAGATCATTTGTAAGGATCTGAAAATTCAAATACAAAGAGCTCACTTATAAAATTTCTCTCTCTATAATTCTCTCTACATTTCACTCTGTAATTCCAATTACCATCTTTTGATTATTGTTCATCTTTTGATTATTGTTTGAGTGATTTCCATAGATTAATTAAGCCACATAACATTACAATTAGTAAAATCATTCAACAATTTGGCGCTAGAAGGAGGGTCCTGAACCTCCGTTGATTGAAGAATTTGGTACTTACTCATCGTTATACCGAAGAACACGAAGAACGTTCTTCGAAGTTTAGTGAGAGTTTTGAAGAGTATCTTCAATTGTGAGTGTTTTCAAGAATTTGTTGTCTTCGAAAACACAAACTAGAAAAGATTTCTTTGAAAACACATCTATTATATTCAATTATTACCACAAGCAATGACGAGACACACGTACGAGGCCTCCCACGATGAATCCCGCACCACCTCGACAAGTCGAAGGTGGAGAGGACGGGGACTATCCGGACACCGTCGAACTGAACAAGCTCGTGTCCCGGCGTTACCGGTGGCTCCAGTCGGTCAACAGATAGAAACTACCATTGAATCAATGGTTAGAACACCCGAGGACATCGAGAGAGCGATGACCACCCTGAAACAATTACAAAGACAGCAGATGGTAGCAGCACGTCAACCAGTGATTCAGGTTGCCCAGACTGAGACAAGACGTGATACTCGAACAAGCTACCATCCTCAGGAGGAAGAAGCCAGTAGTGGACGCGTCGTGCCCGAGAGTTCAAGAGGCAAACAAAAAATGTCTGATCGCCTTGGACCACAACCCCAACGCTCAAACCAGCAACTAGCTGGGCGAGCAGACGGGTGACCAACTGGGCGACCAGCTGACCAAGCACGCGACCAACCTGAACGCTTTGACGGGTCACAAGGCGATAGGCACAGTAACCAAAGTCATCACTCGGAAGGTAGAAAGTCGGAGCATTCATACCGCCAAGAGCCTTGCGAGTCTGATGCCCGGCATCAACGCAGGCCTGTGCAAGAAAGGTTGAGGAGACGGGCGTCCGAGAGGTTAGGACCAAATGCTGCAAGTAACCTCCAGCCACCACACCGGGAAATTGCCAGAAGTGAGGGACTGCCGGGAGCAGCACGTCATCATGAGGTGCACCCGGAACAGCCTCGAGGAGGGGGATCATCCCGTGGGTCGTCCGTTCTAGAGATAGAAAAGTTAAAGAAAGCTGTGGAAGACTTACAACACCAGGTGGCCATCAAAGACAAGGTGGAGACGTACACATCACTTCCAATATCACCACTGTCACCAGTCATCCTAACTGCACCTATCCAGAAGAAAATACAGTTTCCCTCACTAGTGTTGTACGAGGGAGAGTCTGACCCCAAGGTTCACATCTCAAAGTATGCCGATTATATGATATCAATGGGGGCATCGGACGCGACGCAATGCCAGAATTTTCCTTTAACTCTTGGAGACTGTGCACACAGATGGTTCTCAGCCTTGACACCTGGATCGATTCAATCGTTTGGACAGTTGACCCGGGAGTTCCTGTCCCACTTTTCAGGATTTGGGACGTATCTGACACAAAAGCACAGGTTGGCCAACATCTCGCAAGGGGCCGAGGAAACTGACCAGCAATACCTGGAACGGTTTGATAAAATCCTTTTGGAAGATGAAGCGGTCAGTGACGACACAAAGGTTGTGGCAGTCATGGCGGGACTGCGTAAAGGAACGGACCTGTGGAAGGAAATGCATCTGGCCTGTCCTAGTACATACGCCGAGTTCCGCCATAAAGCCGGTGTGTATGTCGCAATGCAAGAAGCAATGGCCAAGCAGTTAGGTCCAGAGACTGAGGACAAGAAGAATGGAAAGAAGCCTGGTGGTAGTGGTTACAAGGCCCCGAAAAATTTGAAATCATTTGGGGACACGGTGGAATACAAAGAAAAATTAAACCAAGTGTTGACTACCTCGATTGACCACGTTTTCACAGCCGTGAAGGATCAGGATATGTTGGCTGCACCTCGAAGGATCAGGCAGGATCGAAGCAAGCTAAACCCAAATAAATTTTGTGCATACCATCAAAGTATCGGACACTTCACTAGTGAGTGCCATGATCTGTTGAAACAATTGTGGAAATTTTATGAAGATGGGAAATTATCCAAATTCGTAAAGAAGGCTCCGAGAAAAAGGCAACGTCAGACAAGACAGGAAGCCTCAGATGACAAAGGTAGTGATGAAGCAGAAAGGGCCGCGAACAGACAAGTAAGAAGAGGTCCACCAGCAAGGCCGACGCATCTGGATCCGAACCGAGAAATCCTTGTGATCGAAGAAATTGGTTCTGCAGGAGGGATGGTAGATGGCCATCCAACGTCAAAAAGGCAGAAGAAAGCGGAGATTCGGGCGGTCAATCAGGTACAGGAGATGGGGTCCGGATCGAAAGCAACTACTAAATCAACTGTGGATCTGACTTTCTCTCAAGCAGACCTCGAGGGGATCCTTACACCACACAACGACTCCTTGGTTATCAGCGCCAATATCATGAACGCAAGAGTGCACCGACTGCTAGTGGATACTGGAGCCTACACAAACATCCTGTTCAAAAAGACACTAGACCAGTTAGGAGATTACGAATCCTACATAGAGAATTGTAATCACAAGATAGTGGGATTCAGAGAGGTTGTGACCGTCCCACTAGGTGTAATAAGATTGCCCGTAGAACTTGTAGCGCTAGAGGACCTGGAAAGGAGGATGACAAGGTTGTTAGATTTCTTAGTTGTAGATCAACCGTCCACCTATAACGGGTTCCTCGGCCGCCCTTTCATTTCCGAATTTAAAGTCGCATGTTCTACTTACTACTATTGTATTAAATTCCCAACTCTTAAGGGTGCAGGTACGGTCAAAGGAGACCAGAAGAAGGCGCGAGAATGCCTATTAACTCTGAAAAAGCCCGTTAACCAGGTGTTAGTGTTTGAAGATCTAATATCACAACCCTCCACGAGCGAGCCGAGTGGTTTGGATGATATCTCAATAGACACCGAAATGATGGAAGTGGACCAAACGTCGGAGGACATGGCGATAGATAATGCACTCCAGCAAGACCGGCCGAACGAGGAGCAGACGGTTAATAACCCAAAGAATCAAGATCAAGATCCTGCAACCATAGCCAGAGAGAGTGGTGAAATGGAAGCAGCGCCGGAAGTTCAGACAAAGGCCCCGGAAGATATTGAGCCCCTGTTGGGTTATGAACCCATCCCAGTGGGGATGGAAATACACCTCGAAGGACCAATTGATGATCCCAGGTGGAAAGATAAAAAGCGACGCGCCACACCAGTTGAGGAGCTCAGATCCATACAAGTTGACCCAGATAAACAAGATTTAGAACTCTTTATTGGGTCGAAGTTGGAGGAGCCTTATAGAAGCCGAATGGAGGAATTCCTTTGGGCTAACCTCGATGTGTTTGCATGGTCACACGAGGATATGACCGGCATACCGATGGAGCATGCTTGTCATCGCTTGAACATAGATCCCACAAAGAAGCCTGTCCGTCAGAAGAGAAGAAAATATGGGCCAGACAAGTATGAGGCATTGACCGGCGAAGTGAAGAAACTATTGGACAATAAACTTATAAAGGAAGCACTGTGTCCTCAATGGGTGGTGAATCCTGTCCTGGTCAAGAAACCAAATGGAACATGGAGGTTATGTATAGACTTCACAGACCTCAACGCCGCATGTCCAAAGGATAACTTTCCATTGCCCCACATCGACCAGCTGGTGGACAATACAGCGGGACATGAGCTAATGACGTTTATGGATACCTTTGCAGGTTACCATCAGATTGCCATGCACCCTGATGATCAAGAACACACAGCCTTTTACACAAACAAAAATTTATTTTGTTGGAAAAGGATGCCCTTCGGGCTGATCAATGCCGGCGCCACATACCAAAGATTAGTCAATAAGATGTTCGACCAACACCTTGGTGACACAATGGAGGTCTATGTTGACGATATTGTAGTGAAGAGTCTTAGAAAAGAAGACCATCTGGAGCACCTCAAGCAAGCGTTCGACATCATGAGGGCGTATAACATGAAACTTAACCCAAAGAAGAGCAGCTTTGGGGTACAATCCGGCAAATTCTTGGGGCATCTCGTAAGTCAACGGGGCATAGAAGTCAACCCTTCACAGGTCAAATGTATCCTGGACATGGGACCCCCAAAGGATGTACCGGCAGTTCAAAGACTTACTGGGTGTCTCGC
>JAPKLY010000089.1:1249850-1262721 GCA_026898435.1 Prunella vulgaris
ATAAAGTAATATATTTAATGATCAAAAGTGTTGCATAATTACCTAAAAAGTGTTACATAAATATTTAAGAAGTGTTACATTATACATTTAAAAGTGAGATAAAGTGTTACATTACATAGTTATAACTAGAGGTGTGCAAAAAAACCGGAACCGGCGGTTCAAAAAACCGGCGGTTCCGAACCGTTGAACCGGACCGTAACCGCTATACACACGGGCCGGTTACGGTTCAAATGTCCTAAAACCGGCGGTTCGGGCGGTTCAAGCGGTTCACGGTTCGAACCGCCCGAACCGCCGGTTTTGGCGGTTTTTTTTTAAAATTTCAAATTTTTAAATTTTGATCCGACGGTGAAAATTTAGTGTCTGTTACAGATCGACGGACCAGATTAAAGGGAGCGTTTGTTGAACCGCCGGTTCAAACCGGAACCGCCGAACCGGCGGTTAACCGGCGGTTTTCGGTTTTTTTTTTTTTAATTTTATTTTATTTTGCCTATAAATAGGGGAGTTGATCAACTATTTTTTTCTCATACCAATTCTCTCAATCTCTCAATTCTCTCAATTCTCAAGCTCTCAAGTCTCAACTTAATATAGTAGTATTATTAGCATTATTTATATTTGTAGTGTTAGTAACTTAGTATAGACTATAGTGTTATTACTATAATTGTTAGTTGTTACTTGTTCATTGTAATTTAGAAATTATAATGTAAGTGCACAAATTTTATTAATAAAATTTAATTTCAATTCAATTTGTACTTATATAGTTGTGTTATTATGTAAATTTTATATTTTGTAAGTTTGTAAATTTTAAATTTAATCAAAAGATATGCAACTATTTTATTTTAAATTATAGATCAATAATCATATTTATCATATATTTAAAAAAAAAAATCAAAAAACCGGTAAACCGCCGGTTCCGAACCGGAACCGCCGGTTCACGAACCGTAACCGGAACCTTGGAACCGCCGGTTCGGTTCCGGTTCAAAATTTTGCTGAACCGGAACCGGCGGTTCCGAACCGTTTGAACACCTCTAGTTATAACTGATGCATTTATCAAGAAAAATGTTACCTAAAATTTCAAAAGTGTTACCAAAATTGTGCTACATTTAAAGAAAAATATGTTACATAAGGTGTTAAATGTAACATTTTTTAAGCGTTACAGTTAAGTGTTACAATTTAATGCTTGATATTAAAAGTGTTACAAATAGCTATTAAAAGTGTTACATTTGACTTTAAGTTACACGGACAACTGCAACACCCTTAAAAGTGTTACCTATTTGCAATAGTAACACTTTATACATATGAAGTAACACTTTTTAGGGGTTACATTAGATCACTTATGTTGTAGTGTGTCATTTTGTGTTGTCTGATCGACGACACCATCTTTGTCATTTTGTTATCATTTAACCAAAATTTATCTTGTTTCTGCTATTGTTGTGGTAAAGGGCCTCTCTTCTATTATTCAAAGTGAATAGTGTGAAAATTGCTCAAAATTTATATATTTTATTTGATTAATTTAATAGGATTTCATGCATATTTTATACTAATTGCACTTAATTTTAAAAAAGATAGTATTTTGCTATTTTTTTTTAAAAAAAATTTTTTTTGAGCAAATACATAAATTACAATTAAGAAATATATCGAGCAAAATATCAAAATGGGGCTTAAATCAAATTGGCAGACTATCACTTTGGCAATTTCATCAAAGCCCAGGTTATCGACTCTAGCCATTTTGGGAAATACACTATTGTGAATATGTTCGATATTTTTTTTCAAAATTTTTGACAAAAAATTTCTTACAAATTTTTATTTTTTCATTAGGTTCGAAAAAAAATACTGAAAAAATAAAAAAATTTCGGAAAAAATTACCAAACAAAAGGTAGTGTATTTTCTAAAAAGATAATATACTCATTCGGGTAGTGTATTTACTAAAAAGACTAGTGCGAATAACCTAGGTCTTTCATCAAATATGCACACTAAAAGGGCGGCCTTCATCAAGAAAAAAAATGCACATCTGATTAACTCAATGCCTTTTATTAACACGAGTTCACATGTATACACAATTTTTTAATCGTTTTAATTAAAATATTTTTAGTAAAATTATAAAATAATTATTTTTATAATATTTTTTATTTATTAACACGATTATATATATACATGTTTTTTATCGGTTTAATTAAACTATTTTTAATATATTTATAAAATAATCACTTATGTAATCTTTTTCACTATTTGTTAACATGAGTGCACATGTATACACGTTTTTCTATTGTTTTAATTAAAATACATTTAGTAATATTGTAAAATAATTATCTTTGTAATATTTTTCTATTTATTAACACGATTACCTATATACACATTTTTGGATCGTTTTAATTAAACTATTTTTAATATATTTAAAAATAATCATCTTTGTGATCTTATTTTATTAAGACGAGTACTTATAATAAGACACCTTAATTTCTTGATCGTTTTAATTAAAATACATTTACTAAAATTATGAAATAATAATTTTTTTTATCTTTAATTTTTACTATTTATTAACATGAGTGCATGTATACACATAATTTCATGATCATTTTAATTAAATTTCATTATGTATATAATTAATAAATTAAAATTAATTAATATTAAAATACTATAATATTTATATATATTAAATTAATTTAAAATAGAAAAAAATAGCCAAAACCGCTCTAGTCCTTAGAGAGCGGTTTAAAACAGTTGTTTACTTAGAGCACTCTAAGTGGAGCTCTCCAAGTTTAAATGTATGATAGTGAAACAAGTTGCCCATGGATGAAGTTAGTAGGTTGTAAGCCTATTTTGATGAAAGGAGGGAAAAAAAATAAGCAGTCCATCGACGAAGTTAGTAGGTTGTACGCCTAATTTGAAAGGAGAAAAAAAAACAAGCAGCCCATGGATGAGGTTAGTAGGCTATACGTCTATTTTGATCAAAGGAGGAAAAAAAACAAGCAACACATGGATGAAGTTAGTAGGTTGTATGCTTATTTTGATCAAAGGTGAAAAAAAGCAAGCAGTCAATAGATGAAGTTAGTAGGTTGTATGCCTATTTGGATCAAAGAAGGAAAAAAAGAAAGAAACAAGCAACCCATGAATGAAGTTAGTAGATTGTACGCCTATTTTGATCAAAGGAGGAAAAAAACAAGCATCCATGATTGAAGTTAGTAGGTTGTAAGCCTATTTTGATCAAAGGAGGAAAACAAACAAGTAGACCATGGATGAAATTAGTAGGTTGTACGCCTATTTTGATCAAGGAAGGAAAAAAACAAGCAGCACATGGATGAAGTTAGTAGGGTGTATGCTTATTTTGATCAAAGAAGGAAAAAAAACAAGCAACCCATGGATTGTTAGGATATATTGTTAGTATTTTGATTATATAAAAACCAGCTTAGCTTGTAATAGAACCAGTTGAACATGTTAGTCAGCTGATGAGTAGAATAAGTTTAGATAGGTCTTAGTGAGGGGAATCTTGCTACCTTGAAGATCCGAAGATGCTCATGGAGAACAAATCATGTGAGTTATCTCTTGAAGGCTTAGCCAAATCCTGAAGAGAGAAGTTGAGGCTAGATGATATATGAAAGACAAGCTGAACCCATTCTGAGAAGAAGATCCCAGCCGAGGAGTGAAGATAAGCTGAAAAGCCGAGTGCAGTCAAATGGGGATAAAACTCCAAGATCAATTGATGTATGTCAAGATCAGCTGAGATCGTCAAGGCTACTGATTCTAGGATCCGTCAAAACTAAAGACAATCAAACTAAGGAAATTGAACAAGATCCAACAACGACTAATTGATTCTGGATTTGAAGGCAAATCAATCAAGGAGACAAATCAAGATTGAAGATCGGCCTAAATTCTAACAAGGAAAGAAGAATATCCTGAAATCAAGATGGAGAATCAAATTCTAGTCAACTCAAACGTCTAGTATTTGATACCTATATATAGGAGTACCAGAGTGAAATTTTATATACAACTTACGCGCGATCAAACTAACAGAAACACTTGCAAAATTTCTTATGTGCTCACACTCTCTTATAATCATTTATTATTTGTAAGATTTTGAAGAGTCTGTTGTTAGTTGCAGTTTGCACTAACTTGTTGTAGAAGATTTTCTCTCACAGTTTGAAAGAAAGTGTGTGAGTCCCTCTAGTCCAAGTTGGATAGAGGAGGGTAGATGTACGATTTTGATATGAACCACTATAAACTCTTGTCTCGTGTCTTATTTATTTACTTTATTTATATTCTGCGCGTGCACAATAATCAAGGATTAAAGAATTTTAACTCAAAAGGTTTCCGCACTCAAATCACTGCGCACTCAACTGTTTTTGAAAAATCAGACGACTTCAAGTTGTCTGTTGTTTTTAGAATAACCTAAAAAATTTGCAAAATTTTAAGTGCAAAAATAGTCTATTCAACCTTCCCCATCTAAACTTTTTAAGTAATTTCCTCAAAACTTGTTTCAAGGGACCAACATGGATGAAGTTAGTATGTTGTACGCCTATTCTAATCAAAGGAGGAAAAAATAAGTAGCTCATGGATGAAGTTAGTAGGTTCTACGCCTATTTTGATAAAAGAAGAAAAAAAAATAAGCAATCCATAAATGAAGTTTGTAGATTGTGTGCCTATTTTGGTCAAAGAAATAAAAAAACAAACAGCTTAAGAATGGATTTAGTAGGTTGTACGCATATTTTGATCAAAGGAAAAAAAAAAAAGGCAGCTCATGGATGAACTTAGTAGAATGTACACTTATTTTGATCAAAGGAGGAAAAAAAAGAGCAAGCAGCCCATGAATAAAATTAATAGACTATACAACTATTTTGATCAAAGGAGAGAGAAAAAAAATAGCAGTCCATGGCTGAAAATGGTAGAATGCATGCCATTTTGATCAAAGGAGGCAGCAACTTCTTTTCACAACCGGTCCCATTCAGCGAAAAGAAAAGAAGGAAGAACACCAGCTTCAGACAGAACACATTCAGCGATTTTTGGTATTAGATAGTAGCAAAATAAGAGAAAAAATAATCAAAATTTCTCAATCTTCTTAGATTTTAAAATTAATAGAAACCCCAATCAAATTTCACAATTTAAGATATCAAAAATCAATTTAAGCTCAAATCCAATTTCACCCAAGCCCAAGGGATTAGGTAGTATATAATATAGCCCAGACCCAAGAATGAATTAACATTGTAAAATTTAGGAACATAAGAATAAGACGATGAGTGATGCAAACAAACAAAAGGATCCACATCAACACGTTCCTATCCAGGCAGGGGGAGCAAAAGAATAAACTTTTTCTTTCTCAGCTAAGCTCAATTTACAGTCGGCGCTTGAGTCTTAAATTTCATTACATGACATGTAAACCAATAACAAAATAGCTAGATTTGCCAAAATCTGTTGCAGTTTCAAAATGCCAATTGTCTTCTACGGTATTAGGCTTGTCAACTTTGTGCAATTGCAAAACCAATCAAAACATTTTTCTCCAACTATCTCCCTCCCCATCTACTGGATAACAATTCCCTAGCTTCCCTACTCGGCCCCCCCACGACTATCTTCTGGAATATTTACATCAGTCTCATTCAGACTACAATTAGGAACACTCTGCAATACCTCTTCAGTAGTATTTGCTTCATCAGCCAACTCCTCATCTTTCGTTATGACCTGCAGCAGTTCCAACGGGGTAGCTGCTGGATCCAGCTCCAGGCATCCTTTTGGAGCATATGGAGATTCTAAACCGGTCAGCAAGTGGTTAGGGACACGATGGGAAAAACGCAACATCTCTTCATTCGGTATCCTCTTGATCGATTCTTGGTCAAAGTTGGGACGAAATACAGTCTTGAAACCAACAACCTTAATAAGAGGGGCAACACGTACACCCTTTTCCTCGTTGTAGTCATCCAGCACTGTTACCATATCATACTTGTGTATAACTTCATCTGGAGTAAGCTCATTCCAATTGGGTGACCAATTCTTGTAGATTGCCCAAACATCACCCTTTTGAGGGACTATTGTAATGCTACCACGAGGGCCCTTTGACCAAACAACTTTCTGAGAGAAAGCATTCATAGATTTGCAGATTTCGTATTTGCCCACCCTAAATTCTCCACATGTTTTATAGAAACCTGAGCCTACCCAGTCAATAGTACCAAACTCACTGGTCGATTTTGAGTTAAGCCAGCTAATTCTCAACTTGAGAGGATTCCTACTGATCACCTTGTTGACCAGAGCATAAAATCGAGGCATGCCATCGTCATCATCATAGGCAGACCAAACTTCATTATCTCCAAAAGAACTTTCAGCTCTATCTTGGTCAAAATCATGAAAATCGGGATCTGGAACGTTCATTGTTGCAGCTTCAGCATCGTCCTCTTTACTCAAATTATCACTAGACGGGTTATTCTGAACCTTCCCTTGTTGGCCAGGAAACTTGGTAGCACTTAAGCTGCCGTTCCCATTTTGGATATTAGCAGAGCTTTTATGTCTCTCTTTCTTGCTCTCTCTTGTCTCTAAAGTCCATGACTGTAGCTTAGCTAGAATCTCGTTTCGAGCCTTTGCAATCAACATTCTACGGGTCTCAATGGGTGTCAAATCTGAGGTACTGTTTGGTTGGCGATAGGTGCCAGAAAAGCCATAAAACCTTGAACCTGGGGCACTCCCACTAGCCATTCCAAAGCCACCATTTCCCTGAGGCACATTATAGTTCATTCCATACTGCCTATTATCGTCATCTAATCTTCTCTTTTGAGCAGATCCCTGCCACCCTGGAGACATATGTGATTCAGTATATGCTCTTTTCAACTTATCCTGTGCTTGCTGAACAACATTGGCGGCTTTTGCTGCTATAGAAGAATCTGCACCACCAGCACCAGTGGCTGTTCCAGAGAAAGGATGCTGCGGGTACTGAGGATATCTAGACGAATTTGAACCTGCCGGAGATGGTCCTGATTTTTGAGTAACAGGAACATTTTCAGCCAGTTGACTAGGAGGACGAACACTTGAAGGATGCTGTTGTCTCTGGCGAGGAAGCTGATTAGATGGCTTAGAAAAATTGACAGGTGCAGCCGTCTCAGAAGCCATAAAGGCTTCACGACAGTTAGGACATAGGAGAGTATGGTTTAGGTACACCTTAAGATATTCATAATGCATCTTGCAACGGTGACAGATAGTCCAAAAGGTATCATTCCTTTGAGAGGGTGGTGGTGTAGGAGTTGGCTTCGGGGATGGTGGCTTAGGAGTATCGTTTTGGGTTTTCGTAGTCCTGCTTTGAAAACTGAAAATTCCATTAGCCCTATGTGGTGGTGCTGATGGCCCACCAGTATGCATCTGAACTTTTTGTTGAAATCCTCTAGCGCCCCTCCTTTGATTATATGCTAACCTCTTAACCTTATCAGATAACAAACCCCAAGCCTCTGAAATAAGCTTAAAAGCATTATCAGCACCAACTGATTTATTCTTATCAGGATGAAGCATGAGAGCCAACTTCCGGTATTGTTTTCGTATTGTTTCCTCATCAGCGGATGGGCTCACACCAAGCACTCCATACCAGTCGGTTTCCCCACTTATTTTGTTCTCAGCAGATACATACACATCAAGTATGGTCAAGATTTGAGATATGCCATCTAACCCAGGATATAGAGTCTGCGCCTTCATGGCAAATTTTTTTGCACCAGCAAAATCCTTATTTTCCAATTTCTCCTCCGCAATTGATTTGGCTCGGACAGCTTCATCTTTATTGCACTCCATACTTCCTCAAATGCCCTCCAGATTGTTGGCAGCAGTCTCAGTATGCCCGTCACAAAAAACCTCAACACCTAACGACCAACTGAGCACACCAAAATGTACAGACTGAGACTAATGATTACAAAATCTATTTAATATTGGTTGTTGGTACCTGATCCATTGAAAAGTTTAAGTGGTGCTAAAGAATAAAATATACACAAAAAAATAAATGCTCGGACAGAAAAGCAGGATATATAAATACAGAAACATTGTTAATTAACCACTTAACTTTCAAAGTTCAAACAATAAAAATTTAGCATAATAAGTTACCAAATCACTATTAAAACACCATATGGAAGAGTGCATCATCATAATTTCAACTCTTCTACAACAAAAACACAAGTTAATCCATTCTGGTCCCATAACTTTTGCCTTTTCAGCATAAGGTCCCAAAATTTTTTATTTTTTCAATTTAATCTCGGAATTCCTTGATTGGTCCAATTTTTGTCCCAAAGTAGTTGGAATTTGAAACATGACGTGATTTTGGGGCAAGTTTATTGGACTTTTTTTAAGAAAAGAAGAAAGTTAGGGAACCAGATTTACACCTCACATGCCAAAAATGTGCTCCAAAATGATGTCATACTTCGAATTCCAGCGACTTTGGGACCAAAATCGAACCAATTAGGGAGTTAAGCGATTAGTTTAAAAAATTTATCTTTTATTGGACCTTTTGCAGCAAAGACAAAAGTTACGGGACCAAAATGGATTTTACCTCACAAAAACACCAAAAGGAAAAGATAGGTCCAACCAATCATAGCAAATGAAACAAAGCTTATCAATAGAGGAAATAAGAGAAAAGATGGGGTACATAAATTTCATTGGCCTTGTAAAACAGAAAAGAAAAATGTCAGTCCAACCAACACTGGTGTATGAAATTTCACTTTATTAGGAACCTGGATAAACAAACAATGATGCATAGCATATGTCAACATTTTTGCTCATAAATTTAGAAACATGTACGTCTTAGCATCTTCAATTGACACATGGGACAAAGTGACAAACATGAACCTATTTTTTCTCTGAGAACAGAAGATTGTCTCGTTCCAATATGGCCTTTTTTTTATTTTTGTGTTTTATTTAGTTGAGCACTTGGGCTTTAAAAAGGAATTGACTTTTTAATTATTTTAACGGGCATAATATAGTAGGTATGCTAACCCTAGACTTAAAAGAGAAGTGGCAGCCCAAATCTGATTTCACTCAGGCGCCTATTTGACAGTTTGGCATTTCAAACAAAAAACAACAAAAGCGAGCAAAGCACACGCTTTTAGCTAAATTGCTTCAATGGAAAAAAAAAAAGTGGACAAGATATTGAATCACTCATCTATGGCAATACTGACAATGCTAGTCTTCACGGAAACAACACACTATGTTCCAGTAGAACTACATCTGCTACTACTTTTGGGCAGGAAGTTCCTCCTGAGCTACTTATAATGGAGAAGTTGTGCGCTATGTTTATGTTCTAAAAGCTAGTACTACTTACCGATATGGAAATACCACACCAGTACATAAGATCAACCATTAGTCAGTTAATAAAATAATCTGAGCCTTCAACATTGCCTAAACTAGTAAAAAAATCCCCAATGCCTTATCTTTTCTATTAAAACATTCCTGAGTCCAATATTGAATTTCCTTAAAATAAACCACAAAATTAATGGAGCAAAAGGTTGAAAACAAAAGAGTACATAAGATAAGAACGAGTGAAAAACATACTGCATCAAATCAGACATCCTGCAGTTAACTTCAGCAGCACCGAATGCAAAAGAACAATTCAATGTCACCAGAAAAACAAACTATGAAATGGATATGCCAAATCAGAAACAGAAACTAATTCAACTAAAATACACCGCTAAAATGGATCTGAGATCACACAACAAACAAAACCCAAAATTCACTCCTAATCACAATCATGACTGTTCAAAACCCTAGATTCGGCATAAATTAATCAATTGCAAATAGAATTCCAGAACAAAATGAGAAATTGAAAATTACCTTAATTTCATACATCAGCTAGCAGGGTCGAATTTTGTCGGAATTTTCTGCTTAAAAATATTAATTTCATATTTCCCACCAAATTGAAATGGGGGACTGCAAGAGATTTTAGTCAAACCCCCGAAGAGAATTGGGAAATCTGAAACGCCAAAAAAAAAATATATATATCTGAATTTGAAATGAAGAATGGCGTAGGGTTTCACTTTTATGTTTTGAGCCATATTGTGGTTAACCCTAACCAGAGTTGGAATTAACCATGGTTAATTAGTACATTTGAGCTAACTAGAGTTACTTTTTAACTACTCATATGATTACTTTTTTTTAAAATATATATATTAAAATTATTTTATTAGTCCTACTTTATTCCCTCCTATTCTCCAAATTTATTCATTTTTATGTGGGCACGAATGTTAAGAAAAAATGAGATAAAATAGACAAAGTAAGGGTATTTTAGAATAATTGTGAGGTTCACTAAAAAAAATGATTATCTGTAATTGTGATAGTAAAATAATATTTTCTAAAATGAAATGATAAGAAATTTGAGAGACGGACGAAAATGGAAAGTGAGAATAAATATCGAGGACAGAGGGAGACAGAGCTGTTATACGAGTTGATCGAGCTCGGCTCTTTAAGAAAAACGAGCTCAAAATCAAGCTCGACACGGCTCGAAATTGAGCTCAACTCGGCTTGTTTATGTTAAATTAAGCTTGAGTTCGAAATTTAGGCGCAAAGCTCGATTGAGCTCGTCAAAACTCGATTTGAGTTCGAATATCCTGAAAAGATATATTTAACTGATACTATATCAACAGCTTAATAATTCAATATATTTACATTCGCATACTTCAATAAAGATAAAACTATCATCAATTCATCAATATGAATGATTTGAGCATATATATTATTATGTAAAATATTATTATTTTATACCCTAAATTATATATTATTTATAAAATAACTCATACTTTTCGAGCCTATTGAGCACCTTGCGAGCCTACCGAGCCGAGCTCGTTAAGTAAACAAATATTTTTTTAGCTCTGCTCGGCTCGTTTAACACATCGAGTCAAGTCGATTTCACTAGTAGCTCATTTATTTTAATAGCTCTAGAGGGAGTATAAAACATCCGATATTTATTTTCTCGATTCTAAATCTATAAAATTGATCTTTTTAGAGGAGTAGGTCTCCTATGAACTCGAGTTCACATAAACTCGTATCACTATTATATATAATCATTGTCATTATTATTCATATATAATATCACTGTTATGAAGATATACTTAATTACTTAATTGTGATAGTGTATATGTATTACAATGATAATTAATATACATAATAATGATAGTATATACATATTACAGTGATAATTGATAAACTCAAATTCACCCCGAATTCACATAATTTTTCAGTGGATTGTTTTTTCATGAAAACATATAACATATACTTTTATATATATATATATTGCATTATGCATCAAAGGACAATGTACATATCCTTTCAAAAAAAAAGGACAATGTACATAAGTTTGTACATTTCAAGGAAATGTGTGAAGGCAAAATATCATAATGAGGAGAGTATACATCAAAAGAGCTGCAAGGTTTGATGTGATTAGGAAATCATGCTATACCTCAATTTGTTTCTTGGCTTTTGAGTCTATGATCTATTTCATTTCAATACTTTTGATGTATATGTTTGTAGTAATTTGATAATTTCGATGCTATAATAAGTAGAGGATGATATAAGCTATAATGCATAGTGTCTGTTGCATATATGTATATACACATACTCACCTATAGATACTCAAATGTAGTAAATGTACGTATTTATAGTTTAAATAGTCAAATACTCTCATAGAAAAAAATCATGTGTGTATACATGTGTGATCAATAATTTTATTTCTAATGAACAGAAGAATTCTAGAATATTTTGTCCAAGGGAATTCATTTCTCTACCCCAACGGCATGTTTGAAGATGCAAATGATGATAAAGTATAAACACATCAGATATGATTGTAAATGAAATTTATTCATAGAAATTGGAGGGCAAGAGGTCCTCCAATCCTGACAATTAACTAGTTGATAATAGTTTTTAAACTTACACCTTAACAATTGTCTAACCTGCATCATCTACTACACACCACCTGAGATTTGAAATTCAAACACTAATTGAAACATCACCCTTGTACATTCTTTAAGTGAATAACCAAGACCATAACCTAGCTCTAATTTTGTCTACCATTTTGAAAGCATTCGATACAATATGATTAAACAAGAATTCATTTCTCCCTTTCCATATAGACCATACAATACAAATCCATAAACTAGACCCCAATTTCCTCAAGGAACCACTCCCAAACATCTCCTCGTGTTGAAGAAAACAAAGAATAGTTATGAGCCAGCATGGTGATATGGAGTCACTTATAACATAGAGATCAAATTTGTTGAGCAAACTTACATTCAAAAAATAGGTGAGAAACATTTTCCTCCTCATCCCCACATAAGATGCAAGTTGTGTCCTCGCCCACTTGAATGACACCTCTTCTTTTGAAATTGTCCTTAGTAGCCAATTTTTGCTAAAGCATTTTTCATGCAATAATTTGAAATCTTCTTCTTTAAATCTACTTCCACAATGGGCTCCCTAACCAATAGCTTGTAAGCGATCTTGGTTGAGATGCCATTTTTTGAGTATATCCATCTCCAGTAATCAATGTCATCTTGTTGTAAAGTACACATGTTAAGACAATTTAGCAAATTATTAGATAAATTTGTCTCTCTTTCTCTTACATCTCTCCTCCATCTCAACTCCCAAACACATTGCCCTTCAAGCCACCTACTCATTTCACTCACACGGGTCTCCTGATTTTCAAAAATTCTAAACAACTTGCTATACTTAACACTCAAAATCTCTTCCCTCACCCACCAATCCGACCAAATCAACGTGTTTGAGTCATTACCCACCACTCTCAACAACTCAATCTCTATCCCTCTCTCTTCCTCCTCTATATAAAGTTTACAAATTTCCTTCCACCATCTCGATGTCGTACGAAGTATCCTTGCCTCTCTCTCTCTCTCTCTCTCTCTCTCTCTCTCTCTCTCTCTCTCTC
>JAPKLY010000089.1:1262731-1301604 GCA_026898435.1 Prunella vulgaris
CTCTCTCTCTCTCTCTCTCTCTCTCTCTCTCTCTCTCTCTCTCTCTCACTATTTGAACATACCGCCCCCTCTCTAAACATCTCTATACCCCCATAACGGGACTTGATGATTCGTACCCATAATCTATTTGTTTCATTTAAAAAACGCCACACCCACTTTCTCAATAGAACCTTATTAAAAACTCCCAAGTCATGAATACCCAACCCCCCATAAATCTTGTCCCTACAAATTTTCTCCCAACTAACCCAAGGAGTTTTCGTCCTATTCTCACACCCTCTCCGAGGAAAGTTCATTTGTAGTAGGATAATAGCTCTTAGAATTTTTTTTTAGGTATTCTTTATTTCATGCTAGCTCTTCATCAATATAGATATCCATTAAAACGATGTCGATCAATTTTATATGCTTGAACTCTAACTTTCTCATTTATTCCAAACTCTTTATAAAACTTTCTAAAATTTGATATAGCTCACCAAAAAATAAGTCAATCAAATATTAGCATTCTAATTAAGTTTCTATTTATTTTCTTGTTTATTAAAATCATCTATAAAACATTGTGTAGCTTAATGTACATCTGAAAATGAGCCAATCAAATACTACGTTCTAGTTTTATTTTATTTTTTTAAAGAATATTACATTTTGATCATTACTACACGGATTAGTCTTGTATGCACCAGTTACACGGTGCAACTCAAGTTCATTTTTAAAAAGTTAAACAGTTTATAACTGAAAAGTTAAACAGTTTATTACTGAAAAGTTAAATTATAAAAGATACACTTTTCAGTAATAAATTGTTTAATTTTTCAATTATAAATTGTTTAATTTTTTATAAATGAACTAGAGTTACACCGTGTAACTGGTGCACATGAGACTTACTCTTACCAGACATGAATGTAGTGCAAATGTAATAATGTACCTGAAAAATAATAATTAGGCTTTAAAAGATGTGGAAGAAAACAACCACCAATTATTTATTTAATTGATCAAAAAAGTTTTATCGATAATTCAACTGATAATATAAATGAACAATGAATTGACCAATCATAACGGGTGATTTACAAATTTATAACTACAGAATAAAACAATTAATTGTTATGTAAATCAATTTTATTTGAAACTAGTTTATAACTATTACTGCTATAGGAAAACGATTAATGTTTTTAATAAAATAATTAATATTATCAAATTAACTTATATATCTTAATACAAAAAACTAACAATACTTTAAAATATACTCCCTCCATCCAATAAATGGTCTTGTTATTTTGCACGTGGTTTAATGCAATATTGTCGAAGAGTATTATGAAATATTGTGAAGGTCCGATTACGAATTTAAAAATTGTAAATGAAAAGTATGATTGTATATTTTTCATACAAAATTTTTAAATTCGTAAACTGACCTCACAATACCCTACGAAATATTGCATTAAAATCACGTGCAAAAGAACAAGACCATTTATTGTGGACGAGGGACTACAAAATATTGACCAAATGCAGTGTAAAGCTAATTTGTACAAGAACTTAGTAATAAGATTATTCAATTACCAACTCCAATACTCACAAAGTGACATATTTTATTTCATCATTAATATTGAATGAGTATGGTTTTAACCCATAATGATGTATTTTGATTAATTATAACATGGCCCTGATTCATGTAATGTGTAATTAGGCCCAAATAGAGGCACATTAGAGTAGCTCATAATGATTAGTATTTATTAATTTATGCTAGCTAATTGTATTTGTCTAGACGTAGTATAGTTGTAAGTGATTATGATTTCATAGTTGAAGTATTTTTTATTGATGAAGATAATTACTTAGCATCGTCGTGTATGTATTATCAAGAATATATCTATAACAAATTAATTAATTGTATCGAAAATGTCATTAGTTATATGATTTGCTATCATCATATGAAAACTGCTTCTAAGTCATCATGTATAGCCTGTCCATCTAATATTTTAATAATCACAGCTTTTAACTATCTTGATTTGACATTAAGTGCGTATAACACATCTTTTGAGGCCAACATTGTGTTTAAACAAATTAATTAAATTGATTCAACTCGATTTATTTTAATTGATAAAAAAATTAAGAGGGGTGTTTGGATGAGTATTTTTGGAGGAGAATAATGGTATTTAAAGTCAAAATGTGTGTTTGAAATTACTCTAATACGATTTTAATTATAAAAAAGTTAAATAATTTATCATGTATAGTTCAGCTATTTGAGAGGTATGATTTTCATTTCATACCATTTTCGTTCTTTACAATTATACCAAATGCCCACCAAATTTAAAATGTTGCACATAAACTCACAGATACATCTGTTTTAACTTTTAATTGGACAAAAACAAAATTTTAACAATACTCTAATCTTTCAAAATTACTGTTGGAAAAATGAAAATCAACACGAAGAGCTGAAGTACAAAAGCTATTTTAATTATAAAATATACTCAGTAATAATTATTTGCACAACTGTAATGTACATTTTTATGAAAATTGTATTTTTTTTTAATAAAATAGTAAAATATGAATAAAATATGTGTATAATTTTATAAATGTACGCACAAATTATTCTTTAAGTGTATAAAGTTTTTTGAAAAGAATAAATAAATAAGTGTGGAAATATTTAGGGGAAAGGAGCAAGTGTTATTTTGTGTCCAATGAGCAACGAGAACAATAAAATAACTGTTAAGACATTCCTAGACATGACTAATCACCTGTTATATCAGACTCAGTCCACCAACATTTATTCTATTTTCTTCAGATTTAATTGAGGTGGCTTCTTGCTATTTATGGGCTAGAATATTTGTACCTCCTTTTTTATTAACTCATCCACTAGAAATTTGGAAAAATAAATATTTAAATTATAAGACTATAATATCTTTAAACTAAATAAATAAAATCTCGAATTCATTACTGATACACCTTTCATAATAATATGACAAAGTATTATACACACTGAAAATAGGGTTTATGTATAACAAATTTGACATAATTTGAGTTGTGATTCAACTCGAATTACTCAATTATTGATAATTTGAATTAAGTCAAATTGTTATTTATGAATCCTATTTTTTTATGTATTACACATAATATAGACTCATCTAATATATAAATTTGTATGGAACCATCTCTTATATAATACTAATTCTAATATATTTTAATATTATATAGAAACAAATTTATGAAAGCAACTACAATTTTTTTAAATCTCTTGATTCTCATTAATTTTAATATTAAGTGTTAATCTCTATTTTACATTTTAAGTGTGATAATATAAATTTTATATTTTAAAATTTTATAAATGTATACAATTTATATAAATTTTATAAATATTCATGATATCAAATTCTGTATTTAATTATTTTCAAAATTTTTTATCTTTTGCATAATTAGCGAAAATTCTAATAATGACTGAATCAAAACCTTAGTTAAGCCCAACACAACCAGAGAGAAAACTAACCTCGTTTTAGTTGGTCGGTCCCACATTCCCACTAACGTCTTGTGTAAAATACTCCACCATGTGATATCTGATTAGAGATGACAATGTGGCGAGTTCAAACTCAGACCCGCCACGAATTCGCCCTAGATAGATAAGATAAAAAATTGATCAAATGGGTCATATAGCGGGTTTGGACTCGTTTGACCAAAAATATGTCAGATTTGGAACGAGTGTTGTTATTATGCGGACTCATCCCGAACTTGCTCCATACATATAAATATTATAATATTATAATATTAATATATTAATTAAATATATATATAGTTATTATATATGTATATTTAAATATATGAAAATTAGGCTATTGATTTACAAATTCATTAAAAAATTAAATTAGATATGCTCATAAAGTCACAAACAGAAGTTGTACAAACTAGAGTTTATTAATTTTTTTCATTATTTTAATTATCAATGAATAATATATGCATGATTTTAAATATTTAGAATAAATATGTTGAAACTTGAAATAGATTATTTTGCATATTTATTGATGTTTAAATCACTCAAATACATATTAATATTATATTTTAAATTTTAAAATATTTTGTGTAATATATTTGATATATATAATAAAAATAAAATGTAGGCGGGGCGAGGCGGGTAAAAATTGTTGGGTTTGCGGAGAGGGTCCAACCCCAAATTGAAGCGAGGTGGGGCGAATCTTGGGTCCAAAGAATTTCTACCCGCCCGTTACCATTCCTATATATGATAAATAACGGGTGATTTAATTGTGAGAAAATTTATTAAATAATAGTAAATATAATGTGTATGTGTAATTGAAAAACATATTAAAATACTCATTCTATAAATTTAAAAACCCATTTTGATATAAAATACCCGCTTCCCCCAATCTATTATAAATATTCTAATTCTATCATCCTCACTTGTGAAATTTGTAAATTATTAATGTTGAGTGTTTAATGCTACATTTCTTTTGCAGAAATGTTTATTATTTTCTCTGCAATTTTTAAATAATTTTTTTCTATTTGTATATGTTCCAAATTATGATCTCATTTTTTTTATTGAAAATGTTATATATTTTAATTGACAAAATATCTCTGTATGACACATTTATCTAACAAAGTTTTAATTTACATTTAGTTTTTGTTTAATTCAATATAAGAGTAAAGTAAGAAGAAGTTAGATTTGTTTTTTTTTAACAATTTCACTAACATTTAATATGTATCTGAAAAAAAAATCTCAATTTGTATGAAGATATATATATATATGTACACCGCAATTTTAATGGTGCAAGAGTGATATTTGACTAAAGATGTAATATATTAAAAAGTCCCTAAATTATTAATTTTCGTTTTGAAAGGTTTCAAAATTATTTTTTATTTAAAAAAGTCTTAAGTTATTAATTTTTTATTTACGAAGTTCTGGGAAATACATAAATTTTCATGTCAAATTAGTATACTTTTATTAAAATATAACAAATCAACCAATTTCAATAATACTAAAATTGAGTTTCACAAAAAAGTGTGTCTAAAGAATTGTGCAAAAAGCTCTTATGAAACAAAAATTATATATTTTAATGACCTTTTAAAATAAACAAAATAATTCAAGACCTAATGTAATAAAACTTACTCCATCCGTCACACATGAATTTGCATTTTTTTTTTCTTATTTTGACGTCTAGTATAAATTTGTACACTACTAAAATAATATATTTATTTGTGTGAACACTCGCAAAAATTATTTACACATGTATATTGCTTGTTCCAAGAAATTATAGTGGCATTAAGAAACAGCAATATGTATGAACTGTAGTAAATGACACAAATATTTGTCTAGCCGCGTGCTTGAACTAGGACTTTAATGTGTTGCATCTTGTATTTATTGTAAACTAAAAGAAAGCTATAAATACAAGGGATTGACAATGATTGTCGGTCTCTCTTTCAGTCAAGAAAGGACATATTTATAATGTTTAGAATTAAACCCTAATGTACACGTTCATACGTCGTGTCTCACTTCGTGCCCATGTTAGGTCATGACCTAACGATCGTGCCATGTTTAACTTCTTTCTTGATATAATGGGTCAGTTGTCTCATTTCTTAAGGAAGAACTGAATTTCACTGGAGGTGTTGGATCTGTAATGGGTCTTGTATCCTTAACATGATTATTATTCGTCCAGGTAAGAATTCTCGTGCTTATGGGAGATTGGCCTGACTTCTCTATCGTCGGGGGTTCCTTGAGCTTGAGGTAAACTCAGGATCTGCGGTCTCTCCTTCAGGGCAGCCTTAAAAGTCTTTTGTGAGTCCGTCTAACCTCGATTATCTTGAAATTTGTTCAGTCGATTATCTTGGTGATCTAGTGGTCTTTTCATGTATTATTGTATGCCTTAGCGAGCAGCTAGAATCAAGTAAAAACTTATATATTTTAAATTTAAATCTTGAATTCAGATGATTAATTTAAATAAAAAAATTCTATTTAAAAACACTTAAAACTACATTTACTCCATGAAAACCAAGATTAGTATAGTCACTTATGATCATTAAACACACAGCCAAATCAATTTAATTAGTCAAATACGTTGATTTTCATATTTATTTATAGAGTCTAAAGTCTATTCGTATAAAAAAAGTATATTCGTAATTTCGTATAAAAAATAAAATGCAATGCTGTCTTAAAATATTTTTATATGTGTCAAAGATAACCTGCGCAGTTTTTATTCAAATTGCAGAAAAAACTTACTGCAAGTTAAAAGAGGCCAGAATTAGAGAAACCTGAAGTCTGTCTACACGAAGCTTCCCTTCCTAGACAACCACCCTCTTCTTCCTCTCTCTCTCTCTCTGCTTCAGCCAAGGGCTGCATAGTACTTTACGACGTCGTGGACTGGTCTTGAATCACAACTCATAACATCTGTATGTATGCTGCTTTTTTTTTTTTTTTTTTGAATTTTGGTGTTGAGAAAATTTAGAAATTGAAATCGGTAAGTCCTGATTCGGCTTTTAGATTCCTTTAGAATTCTAAATGCATTTTGGATGATTCTGTTTTTTGAGATGAAGATTTGGGGTTTGTGCAGTGTTCATGGCGGAAAGTTGTCGTTTATTTCTCTAGGTTTTGAAACTTGTTTTGCGCGTGACAGTTTTTGACTTTGGTAAACTGTTGAAGTGATCAGTGTTTGTTTGGTGGGAAATTGATCGACATACTATCCAATTAACAAATACTTGATTGAAAAGAAAATGCTATTGTTAGTATAATGTTGCAATCTAAAAGATTAAGTTGGATTCTGGAATTGTGAATTTAGGAAGATTTCTGGCGTCTTTCAGTTATTTGTTTGTTTTCTCCCATTGGTCAAAGGATAACTGTGGATGTTTCAGAGTTTTTTGCTGCTTTGGTTTACTGGCAATTTGGTTTAGCGATTGATAGGAAAAAAGTTGATAGAACAATTTTGTTTTGCTGTGGAAATGGAATTGCCCTTATCTATTTTCTTATGATTTTATTATGTAAAGGAACTGAATTAGAAATTAACGTCCACCCGTATGTTGTGTTTAAATTTGTTTAAAAAATATTGCCTTCCTGCTCTCTATTGGCTAATCATGCTTTCTATTACGACTTGGAATGAACTATTTCTGATAGAGGGAACTTTAATCATATTACCAGGATTTGATAAGCAACCTGTGGTGCTAGCGAGCATGTTTTGACGTGTTTCGAATCTAGTAAGAAGAGGTCTTAAGTTCCCTTGCTAATTGTCTCATGTGAGCTGGAGTTATGAACTACCCCCAAGAGAAGTTTGTGAGGTTAGTTTTATGATGCTTGTTGTCTCCATTTACGTGCAATTGTCCATGTTGTAGGTAGCATTTGTTATATTCAGTTCTCTACACATGTTAGGAGATAAGGTTAAACTGAATGTATACCAAAAATATCATTTGGGGAGAGAGGAAGGTTAGAGAAATTGAATGGAAGTACAGTAGTTGGAGAGATAGGGGTGCTTAGTTTATTGTACTCTTTTTTCCCTTTTTTTTTTTTTTTTGGGGGGGGGGGGGGGGTGGAGTTTCAAAAGTAGCAGCATAACTACTTGCTTGCCTTCCTTCTATCATGTCATGAGTATTTTCTGTATTTCGTAATAGGCTTAAAAAGGGAGTTGGATAACTATCTTATGTTTTACCTTTCAGATTTCAAGAATGGAGATCAGAGAAAAGTTTTAATGAGGAGTCTTCTTATAGTAGTGGGCTTCGACTGGCCAGGCTCAGATCAGCAGCATACTCAATTTCTGAAAAATTTCAGAGAGGATTTGAATCTGGATATGAAAGAATCAGGAGTTTCAAAGGATCTCTAAGATCCTTTTCTTTAGGGAAGTTTCTGGTAGATGACGAGGGATCTAGGAAGAAAATTCTTGATCCTCAAGGATCTTTTCTCCAGAAATGGAACAAGATTTTTGTATTGTCATGTGTGATTGCTGTCTCCTTAGACCCCTTGTTTTTCTACATTCCCATTATCAACAATGAAAAGAAATGCCTTGATTTGGACCAGAAATTAGAAATTGCTGCTAGCATTCTACGATCCTTTACAGATATCTTTTACCTGATACATATTATTTTCCAATTTCGTACTGGCTTCATTGCTCCTTCCTCACGTGTATTTGGAAGAGGCGTCCTAGTTCAAGATTCCTGGGAAATAGCAAAGAGATATCTGTCATCTTACTTTATAATTGATGTTCTTGCTGTTCTTCCACTTCCACAGGTAAAACATACAATGTTATACTCAACTAATTAAAAATTTGTTATTAGGATGAGGAATATTATGCTCCAGGGGATTTTTTTTTTGGGGGAATTGACAAATGATTCATCAAAGGTTCAGTGTTGTAACTGTGTATCACTATGCATGAGTAAGATAAGAATATGTGAACCTCTATGTTTTTAAATTAGGCCAACTGATATTTCAGAGAATGCAGTAGTTACAAATTAGTTCTTGTCAAGAGTGCTGCTTGTTAGAAATGTGCCTCTGTATCTGATCATCTTGAAACATTCCCAGATTGCAATTCTCATCATCATTCCCAACTTGAAAGGAGCAAGATCTTTGAACACCAAGAATTTGTTGAAATTTGTGGTGTTCTTTCAGTATATACCAAGGCTTCTCCGAGTCTATCCTTTGTATAGTGAAGTCACAAGAACTTCTGGCATACTTACTGAAACAGCATGGGCTGGAGCTGCCTTCAATCTTTTCCTTTACATGCTTGCCAGTCATGTAAGTGTCTGCTAACTGCTAAGCCTTCATTCTCTGTTTCTGCACTCTTTGAACATTGTTTTTTCTGTTGTTGTTGAATGAGATTCATTTATCATACTTGGTTTGCCTCCGTTGTTGCTCTGGTTACTTACTTTGGAAACATTTGAAGGATGTAGGACAAGTAACTCTCGACATTCTTTATTCGATATGGCTGGTTATAATTCTCTCAGATGATGTTCTTTAAGGCGCTAGGCGTCAGATTGGGGTTAGCTTCTAGTTGGGTCTTGGAGGGGCCTCTTAGGGCACTACTATTAAGAGACAGGCTATGTGCAACTTTCAGTGTACAATTTGACCTGTGCTTTTATGTGTATAATACTATAAATATAGTTTGTCATTGTTAAAATTATAGTTAAACATGTGGAGCTAATATGCTTCTCTTCGCAAGAGTAGTTTTCCACACCACTTGATTGTACAGAGAATAGTGAAGTTTAAGGATAGATTTCATCCGCATGTTCAGGCGAGATGTCTGTAGGACAAATCTTTTTGGTGTCTGCCAAGTATTATAAGTCTTCTATGGATATACTGAATGATTACTCTATTGTTCTTTCTACTTATTGCCTGTTTGATCATTGGCATTTTACTGCTTTTAGGTGCTTGGAGCCTTTTGGTATTTGTTTTCAATAGAGCGTGAAACTGTTTGCTGGGAAAGAGCTTGTGGTAATCAACCCAAGTGCAGAGATTCTTCATTTTATTGTAACGCTGATCATACAGGATTTGCACAAATTCTGAATGGATCCTGCCCTGTAATGACTCCCAATACTACACTTTTTGACTTTGGGATATTTCTTGATGCCCTTCAATCTGGTGTTGTAGAATCCAGAGATTTCCCGCAAAAGTTCTTTTATTGTTTCTGGTGGGGACTACAGAATTTAAGGTATCTTCCTCCTGGATTTAATGTGCTTTTGTGTTTATGGAAAAAAGATTAATTGCACTAGGGGTCGATATAGTTTTAAATCCAGTACATGATTTTTGGATTTCCCCCCATTGTTGCAGTTCCCTCGGACAGAACCTTAAAACAAGTACTTTTGTCTGGGAAATTTGCTTTGCAGTATTCATATCAATATCTGGCTTGGTGCTGTTTTCATTTCTGATTGGAAATATGCAGGTGATTGTTCTTCCATTCATCAAAATTTGAGTTTAGAAATTTGTTTCTTTTTAGACATGTTCATTAAAATGGTTTAGATTTTCTTTCAAGAAAAAATCGAAGTAATGAACTGATGGCAGTTTTTGAGATATGTTTCTGTTCATACTAGGTAGTAATGAAATGCAACTATTTGTGCAACAGACATATTTGCAGTCCACTACACTAAGACTAGAGGAAATGAGGGTGAAAAGACGAGATGCTGAGCAATGGATGTCTCACCGTTTGCTTCCGGATAGTTTAAGAGCACGGATCAGAAGGTATGAGCAATACAAGTGGCAGGAAACCAGGGGTGTTGATGAAGAGAATCTTGTTAGAAATCTTCCCAAGGACCTCAGAAGAGATATAAATCGACATCTCTGTCTGGATTTACTTAAGAGAGTGAGTTTCTCTCAATACCAGTTGCTATAGTACCTTTACTCCAGAGCAAGCAAATAGCTAATGAAATTGAAGTTTGGTTAAATGTTATTTTTTGTCCCTTAACTTGCACCAGCTTTGATCTTAGTGAGCTAAGTTTTTCAACATTGAAATTCATTCCTTAAGTAACATTGCACTAAAATTAAATTTGGTCAAAATCATAGGGAAAAGAATAACCTTTACCCTAGAAGATAAGTGGATTGTATAACTAGCTTTTACCTTACCCATGATTCAGGTGCCACTGTTTGAGAAAATGGATGACCAACTGCTGGATGCATTGTGTGACCGACTGAAACCAGTTCTTTACACCGAGGATAGTTACATTGTCCGGGAGGGGGACCCAGTAGACGAGATGCTCTTTGTTATGCGTGGTAAACTCTTCACTGTGACCACAAACGGAGGAAGGACGGGATTCTTTAATGCAGAATATCTGAAAGCAGGTGACTTTTGTGGTGAAGAGCTCTTAACGTGGGCCCTTGACCCCCATTCATCGTCTAACCTCCCCACCTCCACCAGAACAGTACAAGCCCTCTCAGAAGTGGAAGCATTTGCTCTAATGGCTGATGACTTGAAGTTTGTAGCCTCCCAATTCCGTAGATTACACAGTAAACAGTTGCGTCACACTTTTAGGTTCTACTCGCAGCAGTGGAGAACCTGGGCTGCTTGCTTTATACAAGCAGCGTGGAGACGTTTTTGTCGGAAGAAGCTGGAGGAATCTCTTAGAGAAGAAGAGAATCGATTGCAGGATGCATTGGCGAGAGGTGGAGGTAGCTCGCCGAGTCTTGGTGCAACCATTTATGCATCGAGATTTGCGGCTAACGCGCTTCGTGCTTTGAGACGGAATAGTACGAGGAAGCGTATGCCAGAGAGGGTATCTCCCATGCTGCTTCAGAAGCCAGCGGAACCGGATTTTACAGAGGAAGTTAAATGAAATTTGTTTTTTGTTATTATTCTTTTATATATTTGTAATATATAATTCTTGTTCTTGATAGAAGAATTACCCCCACAGAGGTTGATGATGTCGTATATGTTGTTTGTTATATGTTAATATCATGCATGAATCTCTAGTGTTTTATAGCATAAAAATCATGTGATTATCACACCAAATTTGAATTTTTATACTATTTGAGAGGTGGGATGATAGTTAGAAAATCCCTTCATTGAACATCATTTGACAAGAGTATTTTTGAATTAAAACGTTATATTTTAATGCACAACTTGTGATACTTGTTAATATGTATTAGTATATTAAAAACTGCTCCTTCAGTCCCAATATAAGTTGTTTATTTTGCCATTTTCGTCCGTCTCACTATATATTGCTCATTTGTTTTATTATTTTTTTTAAAAATTATTATTCACTTTTTTATTATTATTTTCAATATTTTTTTACACTATTTTTTTTTACTTTTTTACTTTTCTCCATCACATCACTTATATTTTTTTATTTTTCCATCACATCACTTATATTTTTTTACTTTTACCTTAATCCGTGTACCCAAAAGCAACAAACAACTTATAGGGGGACGGAGGGGGTACATTTTTTTAAGTAATATATATATGTATATATATTTTTGAATTAAAACGTTATATTTTTGTTAATTTATGTTACACTTATGTTACATTATCTCTGTAACGGCCAATAGTGAAAAAATAAAAAATACTAACTTCATCCCACAAAAATTTGCATACTTATCTTTTTAATTTGTACAAAAAAAATTTGCATACTCACAAAATGAAAACATTCTTTTAAATCTCAATCCTAAAACTTGTACTCCACAATCTCCACTTTACACATTTTATTCATTACATTTTTTCTTAAAATTTGTGCCTCCAACAATACCGCAAACTTTTGCGGAATAAAAGTAATACTTTATAAGATATACCCTTTGGGTTTTACTTATAAGTGGCTAGAAATACTTATATTTTAAGTACTTCCCCCACAATACAACTAAAAGAATCTGGTAGGAAACAAAATATTTTACAGTCCAAATATTTTGATATTACGGAGCAAATTTATACTGAAAGCAAGGGATCAAAATCCAAACTTGATAGGAGTATTGAAGATCAAGGTAAGTTAGATTTTGCTTGAGAACTCCAAAGATGAGAAGTTGAAAAAGAGCAAAATTATGGAGGTTGCTTCATTGTTAGGCATCTCTCGAAAATCTGTTACATCTATTTGGGCTGCAATAAAGTAAAAATTAGAAGGAGGGGTTGTCATATTCACAAAAATAGAATGGAAGTCATGTAGATAAATTTCAGAAGCTTATGAGTGTACCTATTAGAAAAAAAAAATCTATATATAAAAGAATAGCTACATATATAGATGTGAGCAAAAGTCCAATCGGCAATTGAGTTAAAAAAATGGTGAGATCAAACTACATAGGAATGCCATCAAGCCTTTGCTAATAACTGCTAACAAACTTCTAAAGTTAAAATTTTGTTTGAGCTCATTACATTATGATAGGAGCATTTAACACTATTAAGTTCTAGTCAATGCACAACATCATTCATATAGTTGAAAATAGTTTTATATGAAATAAGAAACCGATAAATGCTACTTAACTCTACAGGAAGAAGATCCATACAGATTATGTAAGAGCAAAAGATACATCACAAAGTTGATTGTTTACGTGTGTTGTGTCTAGACCACAATATGCAAGCAATGAAGATCTCATATAGATGGGAAATAAGATTATTTTCCTTCATAAAACAAAAGAGATAGTCAAGAAAAACTCAAAGAATATAAAAAGGGACATATTGAAGACTAAATCCATAGCAGGAGCCGATAAATGAGTCATAAAATAGTGTTTAATAAATAAGGTACACAACCTTCATTCATATTCACTATTAGAAAGTTATCATTAGTGTTTCAAACGAAACAACTATCCTAAACATCAATACAATTGTTTGTTGGTTATATTGCTTAATCAGATTATACCAGCTATCAAAGAAAAATGGTCAGCAAATGCACCAAAAAAAATATTCATTCAACTGGACAAAGACAAATACCAAACCACAATGATAATGATTTGAGGGCTGCTGCAAGCCCAGATGGGTTCAATATATCCATCTGGTTAGTCAGCTAGCTACTTCTTCTGATACAAATATCACTGACTTGGGGTTTTTAAGAGCACTTCAGAGTTTGCAGTAGAGATAGAATCATACATTGTGGATGATCTTTTAAACAGTGTGATGAGTGCATATGAGGGACTAACACATAAAATTGAATAATATTTTTCCTAGTTCGCAAAATTGCATGATTGAGATCATGAAATGCATGGGGCACAACAATTTCAAGACTCCTCATATAAACAAAGAAAAACTAACGTGAGAAGAAAACCTACTAGATTGTCTACAAGTTGATGAGTTACTAGTCAAAGAGTGCATGATTACATAAGGCAGCTTTTTTTTTAATGACAATGTTCGTGACTATGATGTGGAAATAATGAGGTTTGCATGATTATATATTTTGAAAAGATACATGGAGAAAATTATTTTGCATACTTTTGGAATTGTATAAAATATAAAATTTAGACATATGATGTCATATTTAACGTATGAGTTGATCTTTTTGTACAAACTGACTCTTATAATGTCATGTTTAATAATTTTTTGTAAGTTGATCTTGTAAAAAAATCTTTTGCTAAAAACCCTTAGAAATTCAATCATCGTAGGTGTTGTGGTATGATTATTACTCACTCTGTCCCACGAGAATTTTGCACGTTTTTCTTATTTAGACGTCCTGCACAAATTTAAACACTACTAAAAAAAATATTGATTTGTGTGCACACTAACAAACCTATAAACAATGAAAAACTAAAGTGAGAAGAAAACCTACTAGATTGTCTACAAGTTGATGAGTTACTAGTCAAAGAGTGCATGATTACATAAGACAGCTTTTTTTGAATGACAATGTTTGTGACTATGATGTGGAAATAATGAGGTTTGCATGATTATACATTTTGAAAAGATACATGGAGAAAATTATTTTGCATACTTTTGGAATTGTATAAAATATAAAATTTAGACATATGATGTCATATTTAACGTATGAGTTGATCTTTTTGTACAAACTGACTCTTATAATGTCATGTTTAATAATTTTTTGTAAGTTGATCTTGTAAAAAAATCTTTTGGTAAAAACCCTTAGAAATTCAATCATCGTAGGTGTTGTGGTATGATTATTATTCACTCTGTTCTACGGGAATTTTGCACGTTTTTTTTATTTGGACGTCCTACACAAATTTAAACACTACTAAAAAAAAAATTGATTTGTGTGCACACTAACAAACATATACACATATTTACTCATATGCCACTACTTTATATATAAAACATATTTTTCTTAAAAATTGTGTCATCCCATAAGGTGTAATTCGTACGGGATTGAGGGAATATTAAATATTGCCCATGCCCGTAAATGGTTGGACAAGGCCAAGGTCTGCGAGCACGGACAAGGTCCAAATCGACTAGCACGAGCAAGGTCCATACCTGCGAGTACATGCAAGATCAAGAACTGCGAGCACGAGCATGATCAGTGTCTATGAGCACGAGCAAGATCAATGAATGCGAGTACGAGCAAGATCAATATCTGTGAGCACAAGCAAGATCAGTATCTACGAGCATGAGCATGATCAATATCTACGAGCATGAATAAGATTAATTTCTATGAGCAGGACAGACTCTAAGTCAACACAGAGAGACTAATTACAACTATTATATCTAATTTGTGGCATGATTTGCAATATTTAATAAAATATACATGGAAGTTGTCATTTATGATAGGAAGACTTCCTAAAAAAAATTAACCGCCTAGTTGACCAACTATCCTTAATAGGCGGCACTTACCCGATATATATCTGTATAAATAGAGCTTTAGGACCATCATTGTAAGGATTCACGATTTTTAATATATAAAAAATCTCACCATTAAATCTCAGCTCTTGCAATATAAGACTGAACAATTCTATGCGTTCTTTACGTTTTTGGCATAACTATTTAAGTATATAATATTTTTTTATTATCATGATTCCAGCCACATAGGAAATTAATCAGATAATAACTGTATACAATATCACTAATTTAAATCTCCTATAACAAGTGGTCACATTAAATCCAACATTAAACATCACATAACCCCTCAATCATCAGATTATACTAGCACTCAACACCAACTATTCATCTTAACTAGAGTTGTCAAAATGGGTCCGGCCAAAAAATCCTAATTTTAAGGATAAGACGCGCCGCAAAAATATAGGCCCGAAAAGAACCGGGTCTTGGCACTGCCCAAATTGATTTTTTTTAAATATATTTTTATATGATATTACTTCTCTTATAAATTTTTTCTATGTTCTTATAAGTTATACATTTTAATTTTTTTTCGATTTTATATTCTTTTAAATAATTTCAATAAATATTTAATTGTATAATATGATCAAGGAATATGTGTATCTTCATTGAAACTTTTTCAAAAGATATTATACTCAAAAAATATTATCTCAATTTATTAATTAATTAATTTGTAATATTAAAAATATGAATTAGATAAGAATAATTCAACAGTGAATAAGATTCGAGAGAGAGGGAGGGAGAAAGTAAGAGGTCGGTTGGTGTCTCAACTTTAGGGGGTTACATTTGATTAAGATTATAGGCTTATGTTAGTTTAGTGGATATTATGTGTTTTAACTGAATTGGGTTAAATAGAAAATGTAGGCTCGTATATAATATTTTAATATCTATTCGTATAGTAATTTTTTTTTTCTAAAATAGAAAGAGTATATTTTTTTTTCTAAAATAGAAAGAGTATACTCCCTCCCATAATTGTTTTCACACTTTCCTTTTTCATCCGTTCCACAATTGTTTTCACACCCTATAAATGGAAACTATTACTTTAACTTTATCCTCACAATCCAACTAATCTCATTATTTTAATAATATAATTTTACACAACACTCTATTTTTCTTAAAAGTTGTGCCATCCCAGAGGTGAAAACACCTCTGGGACGGAGGGAGTATTTTTTATGAATAGATCAAAGAGACAAGTAAACAATTTTTTTAATGGGCAAACGGAATATAGTTATACACAAATATATTATTCTCTGTTGTTTTTTGCAAATCGCGACCTCGATCCCTTGGGCCTTGATTATTTAATTTTCTACACTCAGCAATTTTCAAAGGTTTGTATGTAGCTTCTCTACAGTAAACAATTGAGATACAAAAAAATCAAGAAACTATAGAAGACATTTTTATTCATACCTCAATTCAAATCTACATATCAAAACACTGTACACAAGATAGAAATTAGAGGTAGAAAGCAAGTAAAGTGACTACTCATGGGAAGATAGCAAGGGAGGCCTGAGTTCAGCTTTTGCCTTGGATTGCTGAGTGTTTAAAATGGTATCAAGACTAGACACTGCTTTCACAATATGTTTCCCTTTGTTCATCATCACACAACTTGCCCTGCACCCACAAAAAACTAACCATCACTACTTCTATTTCACTTTCTATCAAAAATCATAATCATATGACATAAAATCTCCAATAGATAAATTTTGCTTAGAAATTCATGTTACTGCTTACCTCCTTCCATTATATGCATCTGTAATTTCTGCTCTACTAGGCACTCCGTTCTTCACAAGTGACTCCAGAACCTGAGTTGCTAGAATAACAGGTAGATGGGCTGCACTACAGATAGACATAATTTCTTCCTGTATAACACCAAGCTTTTCCCATCCACATTCCACAGCAAGATCCCCTCTAGCGATCATCACTCCTAAGGGGTTGGGACATTTCATAGCCTCCAGTATTAAGAGTGGCAATTTCTCAAACCCACCTTTAGTCTCGATCTTCAGAACAATCCCCAATCTCAAAAAATTTCTCTTAGCAAGTTCTTGATACAACACCACAATATCACGAACATCTCGAATAAATGAAATACCCACCATATCAGCATTTGCAGCTACAAAGTTGAGATCCACAAGATCCTTCGAAGTCAGACCTTCGTACCGGATATCACTCTCGGGAATGTTTATGGATTTTTCAGAACCCAGTTTTGTTCCTTTAGGACCAGCATGAGTGATTGTTACCACAACTTCTGAAAAGCTACTTCCTTTAATAACACCCCATATCTTTCCATCATCAAAAGCGATAGGGTCTCCAGGTTTGACTGAATCAAAAAGATAGCTAGATGGGCAAGTTATCTTATGCCCGCCAATGGCTGAATAAGGTGACAACTCCTGCTCATCAGAACTATCTAGAGATATTACAAGTAAATCACCAACTCTTAGTCTAACGTATTGTGATGCTGGGGGAACATCAACCACAAACCCCACTAAAGATTCCTGTCCCTTCTTCTCCTTGACATACAACGTTGTGCCAGAATTAATATATGAAGTTTTGCTGCATTCAGCCATGAATCCAGCACCAGAAAAAACATGATACTTGCTCAAAATTTTCATACTTCTTTTTTGTCCCCGAGCATCATAAAATTTCACAGAATCATCAACCTCCAGCTTGTTGAGAAACTCTTGGCTATCCACTTGCAAAATTACGTCGGGTGAAAGGTGAGCTGGAGGTGGGCCTGCTCCTTGTAAAGTTAACCAAATTTGGGCACCAGTTATCACACCGCCAAATGCATTCCTTTTGGGGGAGATTTTCACCACACATGGACCATCCTTTAGTCTTCCAGTTCGAAGCTTTGGTCCAGCTAAGTCCATGAGGATCCGACAAGGTTTCTCAAGAAGTTGAGAGCATCTCCTCACCGTGGTGATTATCTTACTCCATAATTCTGGGTTTCCATGTGCACAGTTGATACGGAATGTGGTTGTCCCTGAATTGATGAGATCAGTTATATGTGTATTGTTTTCTGCTGCTTCTTGCCCAACTGTTACCATGATATGAGTTGTTTTCTGGCTTTGAAGCGTTCCGAGAAGTAGGTCTCTATTATTGACAGCCTTTTGCACCAGAGATGTCATCTGAAGGTCCAAATTTTTGTGAGCAGGAAATTCTTCACTCGATTTTTCTACATCCAGAACAGAATCTAATCCCGATTTAGTTAACATTTGGCTGCATTTGGAAAGACTTGAGAGAACATGTGTATTCGCGGTCTCTATATTCAAAAGCCCGAGAAAAGAAAGCTCCTCTTTGATCTGTTCTGTATCCAGGTTTTTAAGTGCAAGATAGTGCAATAAGTTTGTTGCACTCGCTAAGTATTTCCTGACAATCAATATGAAGTAAATGGGATTATAGTATACATATAAAACACTGACTAATTTTTTAGGAAGCTTTGTTGAAGTGCTCAAATCCAACCACAAATATTAGGATTTAGAATTTATCAACGACAACCTTAGTCAAAGTTATGATTCTATCTAGACCATACTTCTAGAGATATCCCAACTCAATTAGGAGCCAATTTGAGTTAATACTTGGAGAAGGGTAAAATAACCTTTAAAACAAGGAAAACAGCGAATATATGAATTATTCACATTCATGTTGCAGGAAATTAATGCTCACCGGTGACACATTTTAAGCCTCAATGCATTCCATCGTTCCATTGCTAGAATGTGCAAATGAATTGCCTTCATCTTATCAAGAATACTCTCTAGGTTTCCATGATTACCAAAATTAGGTTGAAGATATATATCTGAGTGCATCAAGGTGGCAGATCTTCCCTTTCTTGGCTCATCCGAATGATCATCATTCCCATGATGGACAAACAGTTGATCATCAGAAGATACACTCCATTGTTTAGCATCATCATGTCCAGCAGCTCTTGGGGTGAGCTTCCCTCGACCTTGAAAAGGCAATATATGATATCTACAAGGTTGAACTTCAGGCCCTGATTTACATGGAAAAGATGTGGAATTCCCATATAAAATGACTGGTGTGAGATCAGGGAACTTCACCTGACAAAAAAAGAAACAATTGTCAAACTGCTTTAAGTTCATACAGTTGAAGAATTGCATTCACAATTTGTGTGAGGTAAAAAACAAATTGCAGAAAGCAATGCGCTGATTTCAGGATGGAAACAAAATGACAAAGAGGTCTAGTCGATCGTCAAAAACAATACAAAAATAACTAATAAATTAGAACTGCATGAGATGAATGTTGATCTGGTCTCACGATATACATAACACAGTGAGTTGTAATTTGTTTTCTTCATTAATTAAGAAAAACCGAGTCAGAACATCTTACTTCAAACATGAAATGCAGTTTCTAATCCAGATTCCTTTAAGATAACTAAACTGCCACTTTCATAATTTTTTCAAGAGAAACCCATTTTTCACCAAAGCACCCATATAACAATGGCGCTGGTTGCGCATCTAAAAAACAAAAAATCAGATAAAAAAATGAATAAGGATACTCACATGATTTAGTAGTGATGTCTGTTCAGTAATAGAGCAAACTGAAACTGCTCCTAACATTATAGTGCCTGCAGGAGTGCAGACCCATAAAGTAATCAGATCAACAGTTTCAAAAAAAAGAGAGCATGTTTTACTCATAGTACGATGATTTACAAGGACTAGTTGCATCAAAGAACGACTACAATCTATCCTAGTTCTACTTGTTGCATATATTATTTGACCTAAAAAGAATTCCCAAGTTCAAAGGGAAATGAAGTCCCAGTGCTCATTCTCTCAACAAGCTAATTAACATTCAAAGCCACATATAAGAAATAGTAATTGTGAATAACAACGATAATTCACCACACCCGTAATATTGAGGTCCTGAACTGTATATGAGTAAAATTCCAACTGTTAAAGACAAAAAGCCTTATAATTTCCCAAACCCTAGAGAGGAAAAAATTTCCAATAAACCATCAAATCCCATCTAATCTGGAGAAAACGTAGCAATAAAACGCTCATTTCTACAATACATATAAACTTATTAACCAATTATCCAGATAAAAGCATCATTACAATCCATACATAAAAAATTACTTTATGCTGTTTTTCTTTTCGGGGGATTCCAATTCCTTATATTCGGCGACATTTCACCTCTTAGATCACCAAAAACACAAAATAAGCTTTAAATTGAAAATACAAAACAACGAAAAGAAACAGAATTCAAAAATTTGTTCGCGAGGCCACAAGCAGAGACAGAGCGCAATATACCGATGAAAGCTCCAGAACAATAAGACGAGCTTGGATATTACTCCTATTTAAGTAGCAAAATTGTGTTAATTTTGTGTAAATTTACACAGAAACTCGGCAGGAAAAGAATATGTATTTGTGTATTTAGATAGATTGACAAGAGGGATGGGAGTGTGGAAGGCGCGTGCCAGATTCTGTTTGGTGAGATAATTCAAGGCTGCGGCGGAATCTCTGACTATTTTTAACCGCGACTTCATCCCGCACCCACCAGAAACCCAATTGACATGCTAAACGAATAAAATTATTGTTTAAAAATATATTCTTAATTTTATAATTATTAGTATAAATGTTAAATTAGAATATTTATATCTATACAAAAATAAAAGTAAAAAAAGAGAAATATATGTGGTTAAAAGCAAATGAATTGCATGTGGTGTAATAGTGGGTTCAAAAACCCCCGCCCGCCCCCCCACACTAAAAAGAGAGTTAATTTCATAAAAAAATTTATTTTTTTATGAATAATTTAAAATCTATTTTTAACACACTATAGATCTAATTATCCGTCTTCTAAAATATTTAATTTAATGTATGTATTGTGCATATAAAATACAATTTAAATTTTAAATATATTTTATTATTTTAAAAGTGATAATTTATGAGAGAAAAAATAAAAAAGGACACACTTTCTCTTTAAATTTCAAAGAGGTGCAAGTGTGCAAATTTTATAAAAAAAAATGCACACCAAAAAACACACTCATTCTGAATGTGCAAATATCCTAAAAGTTGCATATTTGCCACTCTTTGTAATAAATCTTAAAAATTGTCCCTTGTCATAACTGCCCCATAATTTATTGACTTTAATTATACAATTGAAATTAAATACTTTTACTTAGATTATATAAATTATGAACAATGAGATCATTTTATAAATTTTTGTACATAATTAAAAATTATTATTGATTAAATAGTTTAATCATATGCAATATAATTTTTTCATATTAAAAAATGATGGTACAAGAAATTTAATAAAATTAATGAGTTGATTGATAAAATAAATTTAATTTATAATTTATTTATTGTTAAAGATATATTTTATTAGAAAATAAGAACGGGGTATTATGTATACTTAATCTCATCAAAGTTTATATTTTATTTAATTTAAACATCTATTATAATTTATTTTTTATACATAATTTTATATTTAAAATTTATAATATTCAATTTTGCTTCGTAGATAAGAATTAAGAGTACTTTTAAAAAGAAATGTAATTTTCAAATATAAAGAATTTTCATTCCTTTTAGAAGTCTTTTAGCTATTTTATTTTTTATTAATAATTTCTTAATAATAAAATATAATATTAATATAACAATTTAAACATTATAAATACTACTATAATAAATTTTAGTAATATAATAAAATTGTTTTATTTTCAACAATGCTAAAAATTGTAAAATAATAAAGAATAATACGAAATGTAATAATCTATAATTTTCAAGAATAATATTATTTTTATGAAATATATTATAAATTTTAAATAATAATTCTTTTAGAATATATATAACAATATAAAGATTCTCAATAATTTATACATAAATATAAATAATACTATCATTCCATAATAAAATAAAAAGTAATTTGTTGTCTTATTTTTGAAAAATTGTATATTTAATTTTTAATATATATTTATAATAAAAATAATACGAAGACTATAATCAAGATATAGTAATACAAATCATTATAATATTAAAGTATAAATAATAATAATAATAACGTACACAATAAAAATAATAATATTCATTATTTAATTATGATCATTGTTGCCTAAAAAATAATAAGGTAGTTGCAGTGAACAAGAAATAATAGTAATGTCAGATATGAATAATATGGAATGATTGTGGTATGAGCAAATTATAATGTTCAAGACTAAGACTACGTTTATCGGCAAAAGTGGACGACCACGACTCGAAAACTGACAAAAGGAAAATAAATAAAAAAAATCAAAATTCCACACATTGCTCACGACCTGAGATGACATGACCCAAGAGTTGTGGATTATTTTTTGCATATCACATGCCACGTGCCCAATTCCTATTAGTTAGCTATATTTTATTTAGATAGAATTTAGATTTTCAATTTTATATATTATCTTTTAAAAAAATATATATTATATATCAAAATTTAAGATTTTTTTTCTTTATAAATAGACACCAATATTGATAGGATTTTGAAACATAATTATTTTCTCTCTTTTATCTTCTCATTTGTGTCATATTCTAATTTTTTTTATCATGGATTCAAGTTATCAAAACTCTCAAAACAATCATAATTTTCAATCTTTTTTAAACCCAGAAGATTTTCCACTCCCAAAATTATCCTTATTCCCCAAATTATCCAAACTCTCAAGATTATCCTAGTTCTCAAAACTATCCAGATTCTCAAGATTATCCAAATTATCAATGTTCTCCAAATCTTAACCAAATTCCTATCTCTGAACAAGTTCAAGCTGAAAATGACTCTCGCAATTTGTTTCGAGAGACACATCAAATGACCGGGAAAGTTGCTTGGCGTGTCAAAGAAGATGTAGCCCTAATGGCAGCTTGGGTTTATTGTAGTGAAGATAAATCTGTTGGCAAAAATCAAAGGGTTGGCACTTTGTGGGCACGAGTGTATGAGCAATACCACTTTGCTAAAAAAGAAAATCCAGAAGAGATAAAAGAAAGAACCTTGATTCAATGAAAGGTCTTTTTAAACGACTTAATGAGAATGTCAACAAGTGGATTGCTGTTTGTAAGGAAGCATATCGTCGAAAACGAAGTGGAATGAGCCAACAAGATGTTGAGCAAGAAGCTCATACCATATACGCATCATGTGGATCAAAGTTTTTGGATTTGCATGTGTTTAATGAAGTTATGATTAAACATCCCAAGTGGGAACTAAACCTCAATAATGAGTCTACACGTTCTCATGCTAATGATGAAGAGAGTCGTGACAGTTCAAAGAGATCAAGAACTAGCGAAGATGGTTCTTATTCTAACCCTGTTGATCCAGAGACCCCAGGCACTGACAGTTCAACTATTTCACGTCCGACAGGTAGAGATATGACAAAAAAAGAGAAAAAGAAAAAGTTAAGGTATCAAAATCTGTTTGTCCTCCTGAAGTTTTTGAAGAAATATGTGCATTAAGAATCACTAGAAATTCTGAAGTTGAATCGATGAACAAATTAGCAAAGGAGAAACTCGATTTTGAGAGAGACAAGATGAAGCATGATTTATTGATGAGAATGTTGGAAAAAAATCACTTAACTCCAGCAGAAGAAATGACAAAACAAAATTTGTGGGCATATTTTAAATACTTAATGTACTTTGCTTTATGTATTCTAGTTTCCAAGAGGTGGGATTTTAAATTTGTGTGATTTCAATTTCGTATAGGCCTATAAGCCTATAATGTTGTGTGATTTTAATTTCATGTAATCTTAATTAATGTATTTTTCATTTCATGTAATCTTAGTTTTCTGAATTGTTGTCTGAATTATTAAAGTGAAATCAAGTTGTGTCAATGATGAAAGTTGGAATCAAGTTGTCATCCATATGCATATGTCTGAATTATTAAGATAGGACCAAGTTGTCTGAATTATTAAAGTGGAAATCAAGTTGTGTCAATGATGAAAGTGAGAATCACGCTGTCATCCACATTGCATGTGTTTGAATTATTAAGATAGGACCAAGTTGTGTGATGTCAATTTCGTATAAGCCTATAAGCCTATAATGTTGTGTAATTTTAATTTCAATTAATGTAATTTTCATTTCATGTAATCTTAGTTTTCAGAATTGTTGTCTGAATTGTCGTCAGAATTGTTGTCTGAATTATTGAAGTGGAAATCAAGTTGTGTCAATGATGAAAGTTGGAATCAAGTTGTCATCCACATGCATTTATTTGAATTATTAAGATAGGACCAAGTTGTCTGAATTATTAAAGTGGAAATCAAGTTGTGTCAATGATGAAAGTGGGAATCACGTTGTCATCCATATGCATTTGTCTGAATTATTGAAGTGGGAATCAATCTGTCATCCACATGCAACCCTATACCATAAGCATTTTCTATATATACTCTTGAAGACATTATCAAATATACAACATATCATTATATAGCTTTCTTTTCTTTCTCTTAAATAAAATACTCCCACAAGTTTTATTCATTCCACTTTTTAAATGTCTCACAATGAAAATCAATTGGGAGATACAATTCATCTTCTAATTCTTTTAATTTTCCCGAATTTGATGAATGGCAGGAACGAATTGCTCGTCAAAATCGTCTAATTGATCCTATCATTGAGGATATTCTCTTAAATAGTCTGAATCTTAATGAAGGAGATCCCGCTCCCAGTAGGCAAAGAAGAAGAAATGTTGAAAGACAACGTGAGCTAGGTGAGGAACGTTTGATGAATGACTATTTTGTTAGCAACCCAACATACCTTCCTGATGTCTTCCGACATAGATTTCGCATGCGGAAATCAGTATTTCTACGTATAGTGGAAGCAGCTACTACCAATGATGAATATTTTCAGCAAACACTTGATGCAACATGTAGAAAAGGTTTTTCACCATTGCAAAAGTGTACTGCAGCAATGATGGTGTTGGCATATGGAACATCAGCGGTTGCCGTTGATGAGTACTTGCGAATTAGTGCAGCTGTGGCAAGAGAATCTCTCAAGAAATTCGTTGAAGGTGTCATTTTTTGCTTCGGCGAAGAGTACCTTAGAAAACCAAATGCACAAGATATGGCAAGATTACTCTTTGTCAGGGAGCAACGTGGATTCCTGGGCATGATAGGAAATATTGATTGTATGCATTGGGAATGAAAAAATTGTCCTACAGCGTGGGCTGGATAATATGCGGGTAGAAGTGGAAAGCCAACAATCATTTTAGAAGCTGTTGCATCATATGACTTATGGATATGACACGCTTTCTTTGGAACACCTGGTACGTGCAGTTATATTAACGTACTCCATCGATCTCCAGTTTTTAATGATATCTTAGAAGGTCGAGCTCCAAAAGTTAGTTATGTTGTGAATGACCGAGAAAATGATAGGGCATATTACCTAACTGACGGCATATATCCTTCATGGGCTTCATTTGTTAAGTCAATTGTATCTCCACAAATTCGAAAACACAAGTTGTTTGCTCAACACCAAGAGGGTGCACGAAAAGATGTCGAGCGAGCATTTGGAGTTCTACAAGCTCGTTAATGTCCATGCCTTATTTGGGATAAGCTTCTGATGGGTAAAATTATGATGACTTGTATCATCATGCACAATATGATAGTAGAGGATGAACGAGACACTTATCTAAATTATCGAGATCCCACAGAATTTATTACGGATAATCCCACGGATGATGAACACTCAAATGTTCATTACTCTACAGAACGCATTGCAAGTCTATCAACCTATATGAGAAATATGGAACAACTTCAAAATAGAGAAGCTCATATCGTTCTTAGAAACAACTTAGTTGAGCATATATGGAAAAAATTCGGCACTAATAATTAAATGTGTAATTTGCATCTTTCACATTGTTGTATTTCATGCACCTATTTATAATTTAATTTATGCATTACTTTTTTATGTTTTCAGCTCGTGTGATATTTAATTTTATTATTGAAATTATTGTAATTTTTAAGTATGTTATAATTTTTTATTATAATAATTATTATAATTTTTTAATATAATATATATATATATAATATCTAATTAATAAAAAATTAAAATATTATTTATATAATGAGGATTGTGGTTGTGAAGAGTTGTTGATAAAATAAGAAAAAATGATAAGAATTAATATATTAAAGATTGTGTAATTGGAGGAGAGAGAAATATATATTTTAATGGAAGGTTGGATCATGGGGGGTCATGGATATGTACATGATTGAAATATGTAATTAAGAAGTATGTTTATTAAATGGATGAATTTGAAAATAAGGTGTTTTCACCTCTGGGACGACACAACTTTTAAGAAAAGTAGAGTGTCGTGTAAAGTTATATTATTAAAATAATGAGATTCGTTGGATTGTGAGGATAAAGTTAAAGTAATAGTTTCCATTTATAGGGTGTGAAAACAATTGTGGGACGAACGAAAAAGAAAAGTGTGAAAACAATTATGGGACGGAGGGAGTAATACTTTTTAAAAATTATATGTATAAAAAATCACATTATAAAAAGGACAAAAAATAAATAAAAAATAGAAATAAAAAAACTATTAAGAAATGTTTTAAATAACATGATTTTAATAAGAATATAAAATTTCTACATTCAAAAAATTATTCAAATTTAAAAATTTGTAAATTTATTTAACTTAATTAGAAAATAGTATTTATTTGTATATAAAATCCACAAATTTCAAATTCACACATCTAGATGAAGCCTTAATTCATTGATAAGTACATATAATTCATTATTATAATTTGCTCATACTACGTAATCATCCTAAACATAATTCAACTGCACTTAAATCTTGAGAAGTATATATTTATTTTTTGTTTGAAGAGAGCAAGTGATAGGAAGGAAGGAAGGAAGGAGAAGCCAAATCCAAAAAAAAAGAAAAACAATTCACACATGGAAACCCCCCAAACACATTTCATACCCCAAACAATCACATATGATAGATCCCTTCAGTGTATAAGAGAAATAACAGCTAATATACTCAAATCATCATAATCCACCCTGGAGTGCTTTGACCTCCCTCTTCACAAAGGATGGCAATGCAAACGCAGCTCTATGGATCTGCATCAATCAAACACAAACAACAACTCAGTCTCTTTTGTGGATGTTGATGCAATCATGATCATGAGTATCCCCAACGACAATAATTAGCACCACAATATAGTGCAGAAACACACTAGTGAATATGGGTCTTTTCTCTGCCTGCTCAGGACATGATGGTAATTTTCACTAGTTAAGTTGGGCCTCTACTAATGCATTTGGTAAATGTATCTAGCAAGAATACAATCGGGAAGATGTAGAGTTAAGCAAAATCTGAATAGCTAAAATAACAAACTGTGGTACAATAATTATTTTCCAGGGTAATTATAATTTTCCATCTGAACCTCCTCAACATGTTTTTGCACTTCTCGCTAAACTTAAAATTCATTGCATTACACTTGGCCGTGAGAATTTATAGCCCCCAGACGATGCACGGATGCATATTTTCTCCTTTGTAAGTTAAAATGATAAAACACCCTTAGAAACACATTTAGGATGACCAAACAGTGCTGTCACCTGGCAGCACTGGATTGTAATTTGTAAAGTTCAGTGGGTAAAGCAGAACATGGCAAACTGTAATTGCTGTCTTATTCCCCTTCTAAAAAGGAACTTTCTAGGTCATGCAATTCGCAATATGAATTTAAGTATGAAAAGTTCAATAAGGAGGAAAAAATAGCTATAGATACCTCGGAGTTGTAAAACTTAAGCTCCCTTCTGTGCTCAAGTGCACCATCCAACTTCTCAATAGGGTTGATAGGGTGTACGAAATCAACAGCTGGCCCCTCCGTTGAGCATAAAAGAAATCCTATTACACCACTGCAAAAACCCAATAGAGAATGTTATCATGCAGATTGCAAGTATAATTATCACTCATAAATTAAGCAAATGCTTGAATCACTGTAGTAGTACATGATACAAAGAAGCTTGGAAGAATTGTAAGAAAAACTTTACCTTGGATATGTAGGAACACTAGCCCATGCATACCGGACGGAACCTTTGAAAATTTCATGACAAATAGATAACATATCCTGAATGAGATGTGTATGAAGCCACATACTTTCTGCCATATTACATAGGACACCACCAGGCCTCAATGATCTGGCAATGGTCTCAAAAAATGGTTTCTCCACAAGCTCCTGAGCAGGACCTGCGCAGAAGCAAAGACAATATACGCTGGTAATGGAAGAACTCACACAGCTAATTGTACAGGACAAACACTTTTGACACAGGTAGCTCAGTCCCCAGTTACCAAAAATACAGATACATATTGTGGGGAGCTCTAGTTTAACGATATTAGAAATCAATTAGCATCCTCTCAGAGTACGACATAAACCAAAATCATAAACGTGCAGGAGAATCAGGATAGGGTCGAAAAAGCCAGGCGGCCCACGTAAAATGAGGCTTGTACAAATATAGTCAACTAATGAAAAATGTACGACTGTTGGATCATATATTGATTTACTATTAATTCACTACATATACGTCACTAACTATAAACTACACAACATATTGCATGGACTTGTACCTAACAAATGAGAAAGTCATCCTTGATGTGATATATGTTGTATATTATGGAGAAAAGAAATGCCTAACCTAACTTGAGGGGAGGGAAAAAAAACGCTCGCAAGGTGATATATGCAACACATTAAAAATATATAATATACCAGTAAAAGCATTGAGAAATAAAACAATATCTAGGCAGGTGAAATTGGCTAATAGGATGCGTACCTACAGGGTCTGACGAATCAACAATAACTGCATCATATTTTCCTTCAGGTGCATGCCTTAGAAATTCAATAGCTGTGAAAATGATAACATAAGCATACATCCGGGAAAAAGTTTATGACAAATGCAAATACAGATATAATTTAAGATAATAACAAACTCTTCCTCCACTCAGTAGCATTCCAAAGCAAGAGGCTAAATTTCTATTACGAATTGAGGACAAGTCAAATTGAGGAAAACTTAAATTTGAGCTAAGTTTCTATAACTAGTCAAGTATATGCATGCAAGGAAACTAATATAAGTTGCTACATTTTAAGCTGTTATATTTGAATCAAAATGCAGGCCATGAAGAAACATTCTGTTATCTATATCACATCTAACAGGCTAGAGAGCATAGAGAGAGGGTCGAAGAGTTTCAACTTTTATCTCAGGTAACATTATAGCTTGCAGTCTCAACCTATACCTCTATAAAATCACAAGTACATGAAGGCTTAATATGAAATAGAGTCATACCATCCCCGACATGAAGGTGCACACGAGGATCCTCAAAACCAATTGCTAATTCTGGAAAAAATTTCTTGCTTACCTGTAGAATGAAGAACAATACAATTTATCAACGAATGAGCGTGCAGTAACAAAATATGAATAACAAATAATAATGACAAGAAATCAATTGCTCACATCTATGACCATTTGGTCTATTTCACAAATATCAATTGACTTCACAGAGTGGTGACGGGCAATTTCACGAAGAACGCCACCATCACCGCCACCGACCACCAAAACCTGCATTCTCAAAATTGAACAAATAAGAACCTATGCAGACAAGAGAAGCCATTCAAGTCCTCCACCATATGCAGGTAAGGTACCACTAGGTTTGACTGTACATGATTCATCTTAAAAAATAGTAATCTTTCAGAATGAATACAGAGGAAAATATTGGCACTGCATCAACTTCAAAAATAAAGGCCCACATTGTACATAATACACGTTGACTGATACAGCTTATCTTGGTTGCCACAGGCAAAGAATATTTGACAAGAGAAAGAAAAAGGGAAACAGATAACACAAAATAGTAGGGGTCATTTCCTTTTACGTGACTACAGACAATAAATCAAAAGAGATATCAAATTAAAGCTTGAGCACCTATCAAAAAAAAAATTAAAGCTTGAGCATATTAACACTTGGGTAGGTTACAGTGTAACAAATCTACGGTAAACAGACACCTAAAAAAAGCTGTTTCTTTTAAACTGAATGAAATAGAACATAAATAAATTGGAGCAGTAAAATGAATTCCCCCAAATATATGTTTGCAAAGACACAGCACTCAGAAATTACATTTGTGGGTGATTCAATTGAACAAAGGGGGAGATGGGCAATCATCTCCTGGTAGGCACATTCATCTTTCTCAGTCAACTGAACAATGCCATCCAGCACAAGTACTTTCCCATATGCTGACGACTGCAAGGGTAAAAAAGACAGTAGGCTTTATATAACATGCAGGATTACATAAACTTCATGGACAATAAGAGAGAAAACATCAGTGATATATAGCTTGATACAAGATAAGTAATATACTAGTACACGGTCATAGATGCTGAACCTGGAAAACCAGTACTTCCTGATACTTCGACTTTTCCTTGAACAAAATATTTTCCACTTTCACAGAATGTGCTTCCCCTACAACCAAATGTGTCTTGATTAAATAAGGATTTGTAGAGTTAAAAAAGCTGAAGATACGAAATTAAAAGCCTCTAAACACGCAGGACCCACATTCTCTCCTTTGTCACAACCAATCTAACATTTGGACCACCCATTGCAAATGAATTAAATTTGCATACAACTGCATCAGATTTAAACTTGAGATCCAATATGGTTTCAATGAAAACATCGATTTAGGAGCATGGCAAAGCACTTTTAGAGATCTCATAACTAAAGTACCAATTAAACTTCAGCCAGGTAACTTCAATGATATATGCAAGTTAAAGGCACACCATACAAATAAAAAAACATTTATATAAAAGATAAAAACCATTCTCGAGGTTTGACCTACTTAACAAAACTCTAGACATTCCATTGAGGTTTGTATTACACAAATGCCCCTGGCGGACATGAATAATTTGTTAAATAGACACAGGCACCAATGATGGTGTATGTAACTTACATACTTCATAGGTTTTTCAAATCAAATCTTTGGGGATACTTTTATCCCAAAACGTCACCAAAGAATTAGACATGTGCTATTTCCAGAAGTCTTAATTGCCAGTCTAATAAATCTGAGATTGTGTTATGCTACTATAAGTGCAAGGCAATATTACAATTTAGTCAAAGACAGTGCCCAAGGATTCAGTTCGCTTGGAAAACAATCAGGACATGGACACTATACCTGGCCACATTGGGTTATTGAAATAAACTTCTTTCAAATCTGGTTCTGCAATCAGCATCAGGAAATCAGTAAATTGGTGTGCTATTTGAAGCAAAAAAGTCAGAAACTTAGCTTAAAATGGTAAAAGAAAGATATGGGGTAAAATAGAATTAGACAACAGAGAAGGAGTATATTTTAATACCAGAGGGCGGTCGACATTCAGAGAACCATCCGGAAACAACTGTTGAATGGCATTTGGCATTGACATCAGGATCAGATGCCATAGCTTTCAAGCAACAAGATGGTATAACAACGGCCTTCTCAGAACCATTGGCACTACTCTCCCTCCCATCCATAGTCCTCTGGCATTCCAAACCTCTTTCGGCGGCGGCTTCCATATATTATCCTTTTCTCTTGTGGATCCAGTCTCTGCTCACCATATAGGATAACTCAAAAAATAACCAAAGTACAAAAAGAAAGAAAGAAACAGCCTAGTTGTTTCTAGAGAGGAAATTGGGGAAGAAGATCAAAACAGAATGTGAAACCAGACAAAAGCAAAAGACTTTGAACTATATACATGCACACACTCGTTAAAACAAACATAACGATGAACTAAAATTCAATCACATAAAGAAAAACTGGAAAAATATGTTTACATAAATATTTCAGAAACTATGAGAAGTAAAGGTTTATAAGGAGCAACCAGAACTATAAGAAACATGAATAAAAAATCAAATTACAAAGAGAAAATGAACTATGACACCAATAGCCAAATAATTGGTTTTACAATCTTGAACACTAAGATATAAGAACAAAGGAGTCTAATTGAATGCCTAAACAATATATTTACCAGAAGAAGGTGAAAGTGAGTCCGATCTCAAAGAGTCGGAAGAAAATTCAGGCTAGTAAATGTGCAGAAGGAATAAACATAAACATATAAAGAATAAATAAAGTTACGAATTTTCAGAAGGAATCAACTGAAAGCTAATGAGGAGAACAAGAAAGACTAGTTCAAAACAAAAGGCAGTAAAATATTATACTACACAATAAGAGCAACAGAATTTGCTTTAAAAAAAAAAAAACAGAGCAGCAGAATCTTACGCTATATTTTAATAATGGAAACAGTAATTAAAGCTTTCCTTCTTAAAACATGAAGAATAATCAAAATAAAATCTAACATTGAGAAAAGAACAAAACAACCGTAAATAAATAATAATAAAGATAAATCGAAATACACTCATAATATGGTGAAGATCCTCTCGATCGATTTTGAAATCTACTAAATTTTTTCCTTTTTTGGTTCCAAGAAGAAAAAAAGAGTCGAGATCATATATTCATGTTAATCTTAGTTCCTTAATCCGATGAGAACCCAAAAGAAAAATAAAATAGAAGCTTCATCCCGATTATTCTCCCTACAGCTTTTGGTTAAAGTTATAAAATATTCCTGATTTCTCAGAATACAAATAAAATAGACAGTTCAACTCAACCACCATATAAATCACAACGGGAAACGATCGTACCCCGGAGTAATACACCATCCATTAACATGTAAAGGATCATAAGCTATATCATAAAACGAACATCATCATTGTTACATCACATAAATATTTGATATCGAATCCCGATACCTAGCTTTACACTCGAAGAGCACGCTAGGGTTTTCGAAAAATCCGTGAAATTAAGAAAAATTTACCAAAAAAAACACAAAAAGGAATTGGAAAAATTAATTCTGTGTTGTCCGTTATATAGTGCATGTAAATACAGAAAACAGAAAGAATCATATACATACCTGCTCTTCGGTGATGATACCAAAGAAGATGAATTGCGAGAGAAATTGCACCCAAAAATGGCAGAAAAAGAAAGTTGACGATAAATTCTTGAAGGGTGAAAAAGAGTTTAGTGAGCGCAGAGGTGGAAGAGGAAACTGCAATGCGCTCTCTGTCTCTGTCTCTCTGTGTGAGTCTCTTCTTCTCCGCTGCTTCACTAGAGTCTGAAGTTTCGAGAAGAAATGGCGTTAATGGAGGAGAGATGTAGAACGTCTATTTATTTAGCTCTCCGAAAATGACACTTTAATATTTCCAACTTATTAGAAAAGGGAAAATAAATAAAGTGAGCAGAGCAACGTGATAGAATTTTGATGCCCTTTTGTCACGCCCAAGGATGAAAATATCGGTATCGAGGAAAATATCGGTACCCTGAATTTATGGATATATCGGTGGAAATATCGATATCGAATATCGATATCGGTAAAAAATAGAAAATTCACGGAAATTTCATTAAAATGATAGAAATTTAACATGAAATTTTAGACAATATTATTACTAGTCTTAATACATTAATTGAACTTAAAATCTCAATAAAATGAGAATTTTATAACAAACATATCAAGAAAACATACGTAAGACATATAAAACGATACAACAATTGTTCATAATTATTGAATATTACACAACTAATACAAAAATGATGTCCTATGAGCCTCAAATGTAAAAGAAGAAAGACAATCTTGGTCTAAGCAATAATGATATCAAGTCATCAAATTAGAGAAATTCTTGAAGCAAATGACCCGAGAATTGAGAATTAAAAAAAAAATCCCGAAATTTTGACCGATAAATTACCGAAATTTTCACGATATTTCTCGATAATCTGCACATTTTGAATTACCCTGGACCGATATCGAAATTTCCCGAAATTTTACCGAAATTTGACCGAAATTTTGGAAAAATAATCGTTCAAGTGAATTTCCATATCGGTACCCTCAAATTTCCGAAATTTCGGCGAAATTTCAATCCTTGGTTAGGCCACAATCAGAATTCAACATGGCAAATCGACTTTCATTCTTTTATCTATTTATTAATTAATTACTGGAGTGATAATAGAATTATGAAAATATATAGTCTCACGATATGAGTTAAATATTTTATTTATTAATGATTTTTTAAAAATATTTTAAGAAAAAATAATAAATACTATCACTTTTTTAAATAATAATTTTTTATTAGTAAGTAATTGACCTCGGGTAATGAGACGTTGTCACACAAAATTTACTCTAGAAATTTTTTTTATCGGTAAATATTACTCCCCCCGTCTTTCTATAAGTTGCTCGTGTTGCCATTTTCGTCCGTCTTTCTATAAGTTGCTCATTGCTTTTTTACTTTTTTTTGGAAATTACTATTCACTTCTTTATTATTATTTTCAATATTTTTTACACTATTTTCATTACTTTTTCACTTTCTCCATCACATCACTCATATTTTTTCACTTTTTCTATCACATCACTTATACTTTTTCACTTTTTCCATCACATCACTTATACTTTTTCACTTTTACCTTAATTCGTGTGCCCAAAAGCAACGAGCAACTTATAGAAATACGGAGGGAGTAGTTGTTAGAAGTTAATTTACCAAGTCTCTCAATACTCCAAGAATTATCTTCAAATCACCTTATATTTCCCTTAATTCGTTCTCGGAGGAAATCAAACCCGGATCACTCACTCAAGTAAGGAGTCAAGTGGTCAGGCTTACTCTTACTCTAGAGTTATAGAACAGTAAAAAAATGTCCACTAATTTTGTTAAAAATGAATACAGTAAAGAATACTCAATAATTTTGTTATGAATGAATAGTAAAAGAAATATTAAGATAGAATTCGACTCCTTCAGTCTCTCTATAAGTTGCTCGTTGTTTTTGGGCACACGAATTAAGGTAAAAGTGAAAAAATATAAGTGATGTGATGGAGAAAAGTGAAAAAGTATTGAAAATAATAATAAAGATGTGAATAGTAATTTCAAAAAATGTAAAAAAACAATGAGCAACATATAGTGAGACCGACGAAAATGGCTACATGAGAAACTTACAGTGGGACGGAGGGAGTAATTTTTAAGTAATTCAATTCATGAATAATATTATTGTTATAAATTTATTTATAATATAAAATACTTAAAAATAAAAAATATATAAATACTAAATAAAAATGAAATCGAAGCAAATCTTCTAACATAAATATCTAAATCAAACATTAATATTGATTTTCATTGATATATCTTCATCATTTAAGTCATATTTAACTGCCTAGTAACATTGCAGAATCTATCTACTTATAATATAAAATAAATTTGAGGGGAAAATGTATAATTATTAAATATAAATGAAAGCAAAACAAATCTCTTAACATAAATAACTAAATTTGGCCTAGGTTTTATATGTCCATGTAACTGGATAAAAAGGGTTTCTTTTGAGTGAATTTCTCTTTATCCTTGTGTCTTCTCTTTTCTCATTTTCATCGCAGGAGGTCATAAGCAAGGTATAGATAGAGGAGGTTGGCCACCATCATCGCTGTTAAATTAAGGAAGAAACAGACATAGATTAAACAGATCAAAGGGCATTAATTTTAGATTGGATTTTTTTTTTCAAAAAAAAAAAAAATCTACACTAATTAAGAAGAAATCGATGAGCATGAATTCCGGGTGGTGGTGGTGCTCCACGCTAAATGACGACACCACCTGAAGAAATGATGGAGACCCTTCCTGTACAGGAAGATCTTTGTGTATGCGATCAAACGGTCCCCTCTACATAGGAAAGAGCTAAAAGTTTTTCAGTCCATTAAATTGGATTCAGTAATTTAGTTGATTTTTAACTCTTTTAATCTAGGTCTTAGTTTGTTCACTTTTTCTCTCTAACTAATCTTTTTTTTTTCCTTTACTTTTTTTTTTATCTCTTTCTTTTTTCAAATGTTGGGTGGTGAGACAATTAATTGAATTGTTATTCAGACTTAAATAATGTAAAAGGAGAGATTTTGTGGGCGTATCATGTAATGAAGGTCAAGTTTGGTAGCCCATGCTGATTGTCGATCCATATTAACTAATTGCCTAAATAGGCTCAGATATTGCGATTTCATTTAAATTAGTCTGATGCACACATAGTAAAATGTGCAATTAGGTGTTTCTTGGTGCAAAATGAACAGTGTCAGTTGGTGGTTAATTTACTTATTTATCCCCCATCAAATTGTGTATTTTCTAAAATTCTCAGACATGATCTCTTGCAAATTGAGCAGAGTTAATTTTTTTCTGTTCTTTATGCCACGACACTCCATCTTTGCTAAAGCTTGCTTCGTCGAGTATTTTTTTCTATAATAATAATATGTAAATTCTTGATCTATGCAGTTCCATTATTGTTCAAATTGTTGTCTCGATTCAATGACAACAAGAGACGATAATATAGGAATATAGCTTAGGTATTAGTTATGTGTGCTTTGGTTAAAAGTGACGAATCCTAAATCGAAACTCTAGTTTTTTCACTACGTAAAATCGCTAAAAAATGAGTAGAGAGAAGATGTAAACAAATGAAAAAAGAATATAAGACAATAATGCGTGTGATATTATTTAAATACATGAGAAGCATTTGTAGTCATTAATAATTATCCTTGTTGAGATCAAATTTCAATCTTGTCATTTTGTTGTGATACGTAACCACGAGTCATTAGTGTTTAAAAACGGACCTCATGCATAATCTTGAACTCATGATACGGTAACAAAACATCTGATAGGCTCCGATAGTAAAACTATCATGCCCTAAACTGGTACACCAAACTAGGCCTTTAAAATGATAAATAGTCCTATTAGTAATGTTTTTATTCCTTGCTAAGATCAAGACAAACACACACACTCTCTATCTCTCTTTCTCTATTCACTTATATCTATTGTAGCTTTTCAGTTAAAATTAGTACTCCTTTCATCCATGAAATTTTTTCTCATTTCATAATTGGCACAAGATTTGATGAAAAAATAGTATTATATTGAAGTGATAGATAAACTAAGGGGAAAATGAAGAGTATCGTGGGGCTCAAACTTTTATTTGTGACTGTAAGTTGTTTCCAAATAAGAAAATGAGAAATTTTTTATGGACGAATAAAAAAGGAAAGTAAGAAAAAGTTTTGTGGACGGAGGGAATATAATATTTCAATTACATCTAGTGTTACATTTCACTTAAAATTGATATAACCTTTCAATCATATAACTTTTTAGTTAAAACTTATATAACCTTTCATTTATTCATTTAACTTTTTAGCTAAAACTGATATAACCTTTCAATCATATATAGTGTAACGTTTCACTTAAAATTAGTGTAATTTTTCAATTAGAGCAAGTGTAACGTTACAGTTATATCTAGTGTAACTTTTCAATTAAAATATGCATAATATTTCAATGAAATGTATTACAATGTTTCACTTAAATATAATATAATTTTTTAATTAAAGTTAGTGTGATATTTAAGTTATATCCATATCAGCAAAGACAACTTTTTATTCAATCAAAAACCACACCAATACATATGTATGAGAAATACCTTTGAGTTCAATTCCTCTTCAACCTTTTCTTTGTTAGGAGTCTTCTCCTTAGCAATCTTGAAGCATGGCCGCATACTTTTTGTGAAACATATTGTTCCAGATTAACTTGTAGCCCTTCTCTTTCTCTTTGTTTATTTGATCTTCGTATTCTCTTTCTTTTAACCACTCGTACACTTCACACACTTTGAAAACTCCATCCTTTCTAATTTTCCACCTCCATTTGTCTTCAATTCTAGATTTTGGGGTGTACCTGTTAATCACCACAAGCAATTCATCAAGCAAAGATTTTTCACGATAAAAAAGTCCGCGTCGCCAAGGCAATTTCCATTGTCAATTCTCCCCCACCCACCCCCAATATCACTAACACTACCCTTCCTTTCCTTGAAAATATGAAACAACCTATTAAATTTGTTCCTAAGACAACCTCCTTCCCCTGACCACTCTTCATCCCAGAAAAAAATATTTTTCCCATATCCTAATCTTTTCCTAATCTCCAAATCAATTTTCATTTAAAACTAGTGTAACTTTTCAGTTAATTCTAGTGTCGATATTAGTTAAAATAATTGTATTTTCAATCAAAGCTAGAACAATATTTCAGTTATATCCAATCTTTACAATTAAAATTATTGTAGTGCTTCAATTATATCTAGTATAACATTTTATTTAAAATTAATGTAACTTTAAATGAAAACATGAAATAAATAACCAAATTAAAATTTAAAAAATTATAATGTGAAAGAAAGAATAGAAAAAAGAAATAATGGCAGTTTAGTTTTAAAAAAAATAAGAAAAAAGGAATAAAAGGCAAGGGGAAAAATCTACATGTTAATAGGAATCGAACACATGACCTTCTACTAGCATAGTTACGAGTCATGACAGTGTCCATAAGGGACAACATGCAATAAAGTACATTCCCTATACCCAGGTGTAGAGTGCAAGTGTGCAACTGGTATACAAAAGACCTCCTCTTTATAAATTAAATATTGATTTCCATCTGTGAAATATCTCCATTATAAGGTCTTGTGTGCACCATGCCATCCACAATTTATTTCTCAAATTCATAGCAGCCAATTGATACTCAATGAATCTTGCTTCTATTGGGCACATGTGGAAGGAACAGCCAGAATCAAGCACGCATTCATCAATCATGTCACTATCTGTTATAGATAACACTTCTGCACTTTCATACCCCTCATCAGCCACTGTCACTTCTCAGGGCAGTTCTTCTTTAGGTGGTCAACTTTGTGACAACCATAACACCTTCTTTTCTCCACAAAACCTTGCTTCTTTCCATTCTT
>JAPKLY010000089.1:1301614-1326516 GCA_026898435.1 Prunella vulgaris
CAAAACCTTGCTTCTTTCCATTCTTAACATTCTTCTCTTCTGCATTCCTTTTGTTCTGTTCATGCCTTTTACCTTTTCTTGAATTTAACATTCAAACTCTCAGTTGTAAGTTGTGGTTTCTTATCACCTTAAAGCTGCAGAAATTTGGTCTTCAAGGCAGTCTGAATGTCATCATATTTTATCTGATCTTGCATTCCAAACAACAGTGCATCCTTGAAATTTTCCAGTGACTTAGGTAGTGAGTTTAGCTGCATCAAGGATCTATCATCATCTTCAAGTTTTACCTCAAGGTCTTCCAATTCATCTGTCAACTTGTTGAAATCATCTAATTGGTCACTAAGATTCTTGTCTTCAGTCATCTTGAAGGCATGCAATTTCTGCTTGACATATAACTTGTTGGTGACAAGTATAGTTTGATAAAGTTGCTCCAACTTAGTCCACACATCTCTAGCAGTTTTCTCTTTTGCAACTTTCCTCAATGGCTTGTCTCCTAGACACAGTATTAGAACATTATGTGTCTTGTCCCTCTGAGTCTTGAGTTTGCTAGGATCACTTGTTGAGGATACTTGATCATTTGGTAACATGGCATCTCCCAGACCATGTTGAATCAAAAGGGCCTTCATCTTGATCTTCCACAGGCCAAAGTCATTTTTTCCTGTGAATTTCTCAATATCGAACTTGGTAGTTGCCATCGAATTTTAGCAATGAGTTCAAATTCCCATAGACAGCGCCAATTGTAGAAATCTAACTTTGCAATTGAAGGCAGAAAATCGGAAATGTAAAACCAAGAACAAATGTGCAAGAACACACAAGTTTTACGTGGTTCGATCCTCAACGATCTATGTCCATGAAGATTCGGAGCACTCACTGTTAGAATTTGTGCTCCTCGAAGAGAGTTTCGATTCAATATATTACTCGTTCAATTCCGATATTGGGTGAATGAGAAATTGAGATTTTAAGTTTATTGTAACAAATGAGAAATGAAGGGAAAAGCCACAGATGCAAATGGCCACCGCCAAGACCGCCTATGCGTTTGGCGGCACTCGGCCGCCGATGCCTAGACCAAATCGCCGAGAAAAATCTACCAACATATTTGGCACTGCCGAGACTGCCTAGGTAGCCGCCGAGACCGCCTAAAAAGCTATCACTGTTTTTTTAAATATGGAAACTAAACTACTAAAAAAATAAAAAGTTAATTGGAATACTTCATCATTTATTCGTACTATGTATTTTGCTATTTTTGTATTCCATTTAGAAGTTGGAGAATATCGTATTATAATAGTTTTTAATGTTTTGTTGACTTGTTACATTTTGTGAAAAATATATTTGGTTATGAACTATACTTTAAATTTATAATTTATTGTATAATGTGCATTTTATTAATTTATGTTTAGAAAAAAATTAATATTATTAAAAAAACAAAAAAATAAAAAAACCTTACCCCGCTTAGGCGTTCTAGGCGCTTGGCGGCACTCGACCGCCAAGCGCCATTTGCACCGTTTGAAAAAGTTAAAGCCTTTGTCCCACATTGGAAAATTGTTGTTGAAGAAGTGGGTATATAAGAATAAACTCATCCTTAGCTTGTAAGAAAATAATGGGGTTATGCTCCTCCAAACTCTACGTGTGCGCGCAGGGGGTGCAAATTATGACCAAATTTGACCTAAAAACCTTGAACTTATGTGCGAGCGCGACCTGTCGCAACGATTTGGTGGTAGCTTGACAAGCTAAGTTTTGCCTAAATTTTTATTTTCATACTCAAGAATTTTTGCTGGATCCTGAGGGAAGTCCTAATCTCCTGAGAGCCATCCTGCTGAGGGACTCTCCTGAGTCCTGAGTCTGAGAGTCGTCCTGAGGGACTCTCCTGAGTCCTGCCCTGAACGGATCATCCTGACTTGAGTCCTAAAAGAGTCATCCTGACATGAGTCCTGAAAGGGTCAGGAAAGGACCATCCTGAGTCCTGAGATCCTGAATCCCCTCCTGAGGGACGATCCTGAGCAGATCCTGAGAGGTGGTTTAAGGCCAACTGAGGTCTTTAAATCTCTACAGTTACAACATGTTTTGAAACTTAAAAATCCTGAACTAATGCAATTAAGTCATACGTTTTTCTGGTTACGGTCAAGACCCCGTTTATGGGTCTTTATGGCCACACTCCAACAGTCATTTTTTAATACTATAAATAGTATTCTGATGTGTTGCAAGAAACACAAGAATAACAAGAAATACAAAGTTTGAGTGGAAAAATATTCAGATACTTTTCCGGCAATTTGCCACATTCATTTGCCCGATTTTCTGTTAATTTCGTTCATACTCCGGTGATAATTCGAACAATCTTTCAGTTCGTTTCTAGCAAGATATTGTGCTATATCGTTGCTATAATCGTTGTATCCTGGGAAACAAGTGTCTCACGTTTCACTAGCACCTAGAGTGAGGGTCATTATTTATTTTAAGGAAATCGTGATCTTCACGAGCCTCGATTTTCCATTTTATTATTTATTATATTTCAGCCATTAGGTGCACTATATTCCTACACTTACTTCACTATCAATGGAGGAATTACAATTTACAACAACAAAGCTCGGGCTAAAATCGAAATCCCCAATTTGCAACTGGGAACCCTAGAAAGTACAATTGATCGATATAACACCCAATCTCAACAATTGTTTGTATTACTGAACTCGCCTCACACTCTGATGCAAAACCCATAATTGTATTCGCCAAATTATATAATGCATTGAAGAATCCGTTGCAAACTCATAGTTATGTAAAACAGAGCACTGGACTTGAGTTGGTTATAACTAACGGTTCAATTCATTTCCTTCATGAAACCGGTTGCGTTCACTACTACACATTGAGGCTTGCAGAGCTCTACTTGGAGAGCCCTTGTCAAAACAGCTCTCCAAGTGGGCACTTGGAGAGCGGTTTTGACAAGAAAATTATAAAAAAAAAAAAAAAAACACTTGTAGAGCGGTTATGAACCGCTCTACAAGTAAAATGCGGTTTATTAAGAATTAAAAAAAAAAAAAAGGATTCAGAATCGCTTTAATTAAAGCGGTTTTCCACCGCTCTATAAGGTATGACGTTTAATAACCGCTCTCTAAGTGAGAGCGGTAAAAAACCGCACTGCAAGTGGTTAAGTGAGAGCGGTAAAAAACCGCACTGCAAGTGGTTAAGTGAGAGCGGTCAAAAACCGCACTGCAAGTGGTTTTATACCTAGGTCAATTCTCCCCCAATTTCATTTTCTTCCTCGCGCGCCTCTTCTCCAAAATTTCCCCCCTCCCCCAAAATTGCCCGCCGGCCGTCCGTTGCCTCAGCGCCGCCGTAGCCTGCCTCAGTGCCGTTAAGAAGAAATTATTATATATATGTACAGTTATTAATATATATATATATACGATTAAATCTTATATGTATATATATACAATTATTAATATATATATATATATATATATATACAGTTGCCGGAAACGCGGCGCCTGGAGCCGCCACCTCGTCCCAACCGCCGCCGGGCCGCCACCTTGTCCCCACGGCTGCCGGAGGTAAGTTTTTTTAATTTTATTCACATTTTAATTTTAATTTATTTTTAATTTTTAATTTTTTCGTCAAATTTTTTTCAATTTAGAGCTCAACTTGTGAAGAATTCGTCAGCAGCTCATATTTGTGATCTTGCAGAGTTTGAATTTTTAGGTACGAATTAATTGCTATATTACCCTCAACTCATGTCATATATGGAAATGTAAGTTAATTTATAATGATTTATTTAATCATAACTTATTTCAAAATAATAATTTATAATATACATATGTAAAATAGTTTGATGAGGATGTACCAGTGTCGGCTGTCAGGTCAAGACTCAACATCTATCAAGCAAGTGAAATGGAAAACTATTCAGGTTATTAATATACTTTAGAAAATTATCAAATTATTAGAAAATAATTATAATTGTATGACGTGTTCATCATTGCTAATCAACAGGTTCCGAGGCAACAAGATGGGGTGCATTGTGGACATTTTGTGGGCTGTTATGTTGAAGATATAATTCAATCTTACCGGACGATCATTCCTACAAACGTAAGTTTGTTTATCTATTTATTGAAGTTATTATTGATTGAATATAAGTATTTATTAACTAATTAATTTTCAATATTTTACAGTTTGTATATGAACGTCCGCTCGCGTATTACTTTACAAAAAGAATGGACGACTGGAAAATTGATTGGTCAGGATATTTGTACAATCGATTTTTAGCTTAAACTTTTTGTGTTACAATATGTAAACTTATTTAATTATATATTAAATTTTATTAATGTGTATATTTATTTGATTGATGTTTCATTTAATTAGTGAATAATTGATATATTTATTTTATTGATTTTAGGAATTTATTATATATTGTTTGGTATTAATTAATTATTTAATTGATTTTAGGAAATAATTGTAAAAATAAATCGAATTAAAAAAAATGCTTACAGAGCGGTTTTTAACCGCTCTACAAGTGCCCCTAATAAAATAAATAAATAATAATATCTGCTTGCAGAGCGGTTTAAAACCGCACTCCAAGTGAGAGCGGTTAATAACCGCTCTCCAAGTGCCCGTAATTAAATAATAAAATAAAATAATAATATGCTTGCAGAGCGGTTTATAACCGCTCTCTAAGTGAGAGCGGTTAATAACCGCTCTCCAAGTGTCTATCTTGCAGCGCGGTTCCACAACCGCTCTCTCCACTTGGAGAGCTGCCACTTGGAGAGCCCTTAAGAACCGCTCTCCAAGAGCAAAAATAAGGGCTCTCCAAGCCCCATTCTGTACTAGTGGTTGTGGACCCGATTTTCTTCTAAAAATAGAACTGATGTGGATTTATACTTTGAGGACAAGAGTAGCAGTTTCACAACACAATAGTGATAGTCTTGATACTGACATGTATTTCTTCTTTTTTTACTCAAGTTTGTGTTTACATCTTCAGCTTTAAAGTTGTCTGTGGAGATTAAAACTAGAATTGGGTTTGGTTGTTTTGAAGGATCCAAATTCTGCAGAATTTAACTTCTCCGGATTGGATTTTAGAATCTTTATTGTGATGGGGTGTTTCTTGATTTCTTTATAAGATATACTACACAACTTTGTATTCAAACAATATATTAATATTGACTTTGAAAAACAATATTTTAATATTATCTTTACCAAATTTTTTATTGTTTGAATTTAAACGAAATATACCGTTAATATTGAATTTATCACGTGAAAGAAAATTTAGAAAATTAAAGTAAAGATAGTTATTTGAAACAACTCTTTTTCATCAACTTTTATATGTATATGCAAAGATAGTGCTTCACATGTTCCTCTTGAACAAACTTCAATCTATAATAGGCACGTGCATGTTACCTCTAAAATGTTGTATATATATTACCGCGCACATATATATATGTGTGTGTTTGTAAAAAGAAAAGACATATGCTTTATTTATTGGTTGTGAATTTTTTTTTTACAAATATATATATATATATGAAGAAAAAAATGATGGTAGTATTATAATAAAATATGATAATGATTTCAAAATTAAAAACTTGATAGTTAAATAAAAATATTATCACTTTTTAAAAAATTAGGTGAAAATGTGATAATATTTAACAAAAAATATAGTCATTTTTAACAAAAAAATACTATTACTTTTTATTAAAATTTTAGAGAAAATTTTATTTTTGCCCATTTTAACATTGGTAATGTCTATTTTGCCCACTTTCAAGTATTGTTGCCAACTCTTTTTGCGCAAAATAGATATATTGCTTTTGGAAGTGGACAAAATAGATATTATCCCTGTCAAAAAGGACAATTTTATTAATTTTTTTAAAATTTTATTATATTTAAAAGTAATAATTTTTAATTAATAAGTGATATATTTTATATTATTCCCATATTATAAAACAATCTGAGACAAATTTATTCCCATATATATATAAACATATTAAGTGGGAGATGCTACTCCAGAACAAATTCTCTTGTGGCATAACTACTTTATTCTTACCACACGTACTAAAGTGTCTTTCTTGGAAATGGTAGGCGTTTGGAGAAAACATGTTGTAAAAGTTGAGGATTGGATGCGAAGAAAATGGACAAAAGTGAGATATTGATTGGGTTTTAAATAATAGTGGTTGGTCTACCATATTATTACTTTTTTAATCTTAAAGGATCTCAACGAAGTCCACACTTTTTAATTATTTTCAAAATAATTAACAATACTATTCAACTTGCATCATCACCACCACAAATAATTTGACTTAGGAGTTGGGTGGTTATGTTGTCAATTTTAATCTAATTGCTTTTTCTTTTTCTTTTTTGGTTATATTGATACGTGGAAAGAGTCTGAATTTTGAAAATAAAATATTACTTCAAGAAAAATAAAAGTTTTATAGACTTTATTTAATATATAAGTTTCAGCAATAACGTACATATGATGTAAATAGATATTACCATGCCAATTGTCTGAAATTTTAATATATATATATATATATAGCAAAGGTCCAATTGTAGGAAATTTTAATATATAACAAAGGTTTTACATGATATCATTGCACAATCACTCACTCAAGTGTTGAGATTATTTATTGTTGGAATTTGTGCTCCTTGAAGGGAGCTTCGATTCGATATATTACTCGTCCAATTCCGATATTGGGTGAATGAAAAATTGATTTTTTAAGTTTATTGTAACAAATGAAAAATGAAGGGAAAGATTTAAAGTCTTGTCCCACATTGGAAAATTGTTGTTGAGGATGAAAAAGAAGCAGTGATGCAAATGGCGACCGCCTAGGCGCTTGGCAGCACCCGGCCGCCGACGCCTAGGCCTTGGCGATGAAAAATGGCGGACGGCAGATTTGGCGCCGCCTAGGCGGCCTCGGCGGTGACATGATTATGATGGGTTTGGCGGATTTTTAGATTTTTTTTTTTAAGATTATGTTTATGACTTTATTTTTAGAAGCCTGAAGGAGGTCTACTTTTGACGAATTTTTAAAATTTAAAGTCTATATTTAATATTTATTAAATAAACTAATAACTAAACTAATCTAAACTAAAGTAATACTTATAGTCTTATACTAATAACTATTAACTAATATTAAACTATTAATTATGTTTTATTTTAAGTTTACTATTTATTGTGAAATGTATATTTTTATTAGAAAAATTAATATTACTAGATTTTTTTAAAAAATAATTAGAAATATATTAAAAAACCTTGGCGCCGCCTAGGCACCGCCTAGGCGGCCTTGGCGCTTGAAGGTGGTCGGCCGCCCGCCGACCGCCGAACGCCATTTACACCCTTGGAAAGAAGGGAAATAAAAAATGAAGGGAAAGGCTAAGAGTCTTGTCCCACATTGGAAAATTGTTATTGAGGAAGTGAGTTTATAAGGAGAAACACATCCTTAGCTTGCAAGAAAGTAATGGGGTTATACTCCTCCACACTCTACGCGTGCGCGCATGGGGTGCAAATCATAGCCGAATTTGACCTAAAAACCTTGAACTTGTGTGGCGCGTCCTGCGGACACGAATGTCGCAACGATTTGGTGGCGGCCTAAGTCAGGGTCATCCTGAGAGGCATGTTTTAATGCCAATTAATTGAGATGTTTTTTCGGTTTCGGTCAAGACCATTTGTGGGTCTTTATGGCCACACTCCAACAGTCATTTTTTGAGTACTATAAATAATATTCTTATGTGTAGCAATATTTGAGTGGAAAAATATCCAGAAATTTTCCGGCAACCTGCCACTTTCCTTTGTCCAAATATTCCGCTAAAATTTCGTTCTTACTCCAGTAATTTACGAACAATATCTCGGTTCGTTTTAAGCAAGATATTGTGCTATATCGTTGCTTTTCATCGTTGTATCCTGGGAAACAAGTGTCCCATAAATTCACTAAGCACCTAGAGAGTGAGGGGCATATTTTGTTTTAAGGAAACCGTGTTCCTCACGAGCCTCGATTTTCCGATTACTTTTATTATTATTTTCAGCCATCAGGTGCACTATCCCTACAGTTATACTGAAAAGTTAATTTTTAATTAATTAAAAAGTGGGGGTTGATTATATTGAAATATTTATATTGTTATTAATCTTCAGTTAACATTTTAAGTACAATCAACCTCCACTTTTTAATATAATTAGATTTAATTTTTAAGTGTAAATAAATTTAACTGTTGAGCGAGTAAATTCATATAAAACTTACTTTATTATTATATGTGAGGGCCGCTTTCAATCTTGATTAATGTTGTTTCAAAGGAGATTTCACAAGTTAATGAAAATGCACACAATTAGCTAATTTTTGAAAGCTACCCATCGTCCAATTTGAAAGGGATTCACAGCACTGATTATAATTATTTCAAAGTGTAGAATATATAGAAGGAAAAAGAAAAGGTGAAATAATTAATAATGAATTAATTATTTGAATAGAAGCAATGAGATCATAAAAGTATTGAACAATGAGTAGGTCTCCTATGGAATATAGCACCGTGCAATATGCTATTAAAATGAAAATTTTCAAAAATTCGCGGGTCAAAGTAACAAAATTCGCGGATCTTGATCGGGTCGGGTCGGATTTTGAAAATTTTCAAATTTCAGGATTTTCGCTTCCAGTTGGTGATACTGTATGAGTAAATCTATGTTATTATAAGGTCAAATATGTGCTACTGTAAGAACAAATGTTGTTATTTTTTACATATATTCATTTGTTTTTGTAGAAATAAACATTTTTAATACAATGCAAGTTCAATATCAATGCAAGTTCAATATGTGTGTTACTATAAGAAAAAATATTAGTTTTTCATAAATATTTATTCATTTTTATAGAAATTATTATTTTTTACGATGTATTAACACACATCTTACCTTACAGTGACACACATATGTTCATGTTGTATACATTCTGGAAATTTCGAGATATAATAACACATGTAAGGTATTATTACATTAACAACATATTATCAACATAAAAATCAATAAAAAAATAAAAAATAAATTAAGAAACACATATTTGTCTTGTAAAAATATATGTTATCCTTATAGTTACTATAAAAGTATAAAAATAAATTTTTTAAGATGTAGTAACACGCATATGTTCATGTGGTATACATTCTGGGAGTGCCGAAATAGTAACACATGTAAGATATTATTACATGAACAACATATTATCAACATAAAATTAATAATAAAATGAAAAATAAATTAAGAAATAAATATTGTTCTTGTAAAAATACAAATTATCCTTATAGTTACTTTAAAAATATAAAAAAAATTAACTTTTTAAGATGTAGTAACACACATTTTACCTTACAGTATCATAAATATGTTCATGTAGTATACATTCTAGGACTGAGGAGAATTTTCCTTATAAATTTTATTAGATCCAATTTGACCTGCTAAGGATCCACAAATTTTCATTTAAATATATTGCACGGTTCGAATATAGTGCAATATTGCATATTAGAATTTGTGTTGAACAATTAGTTATCGAAATTGTATAGCGTGGAAGGAGAGATCATACAAATAAATATTTTTTACAACAAGAATTTGATTAATATTAGATTGAGAAGGACATATAAAAAATCATTTTCATATTTTACACATATATTATGTGTCCTGCAAAAATGGTCTCATATGAATTTATGCTCATGAATTGGTTTTTTTTTTTTTTTTTTTACCATAAATGATCTCATAAGATTTTATCATCAAAATTAATGAATTATTGTGAGACTAGATCTATTGAGCACAATTTTTTATAAAATCAAAAGTTCAATTTATTTTAATGAATGCTTCTAATTATGCTTAAAAAGGAACAAAGAAGATCATGAAATTATATTTGTTGAGCATAAATTCTATGAAATTAAAAGTGCAATTTAACCTCCAAGAGGATTGGGTTGGGGGGCAGGGCTTCTCAATGGGGTTATTATTTTAATTGGTGCATATTTTGAAGTATTTAAAACAGTTTCTAAGATAGGTTTTTTTTATCTTTCATAATTTTTGAAAAAGTGCTATTTTAGAAGCTGTTTTGTAAAGTTTAAAAACAGACACTTGATCATTCTTTTTAATTATTTTTAATAATTTTTCTATATTATAATCAATAGTTTTATTTTTGGATTTTAAAAAAAAATTATTCATTCAATATATTTAGAAAATAAATTTGCACTGTTATTCTAATTGATGAATTCAAAATGGGTTAAATATATTAAATTTATAAATTAGCTAAATATATTAAGTTAGTCTATGTAAAAGAACAACAACTAAGTCAAATAGATGCAAACCCAAAAAAATGATGATGAAATAAGTTCTAAATTTTATATACAATAAGACTATCATAATGTTGACGAAATAATATAAACGATGTTTAAGGATAGATTCAATAAGAAAAAAAATGGAATATATACTCAAAAGTCACAGATTCGATAATAAAATCATCACCTGCTATGGGACAAGATATTGATGTACACTCTTAATTATCTAGGATGATGATAAGTATAATTCATTCAGAATTCAGGTCCACATGCCCCCACACACACACACAATATACTCGTGCATAATATGGTATGCTTACAGATGTAAAAGATGTCACACCCCATTAATTATACTCACTCCCTGCATGAATTTTATTCTCATAATTTAACAAAATAATTAATAAAAATTAATATTTTATTAAAAATATAGATAAAGTAAGTAAATATTGAGAATTTTGTGGGCCTGAACTTTTATTTATTGATGTACTCCCTCCGTCCCGTTATAAGTTGCTCGTTGCTTTTGGGTACACAAATTAAGGTAAAAATGAAAAAGTATAACTGATGTGATGGAAAAAGTGAAAAAATATAAGTGATGTGATGCAAAAGTAAAAAAATATAAGTGATGCGATGGAGAAAAGTAAAAAAATAATAAAAATAATAATAAAGAAGTGAATAGTAATTTCCAAAAAACAGGTAAAAAAACAATGAACAATATATAGTGGGACGGACGAAAATGACAACATGAACAACTTGTAGTGGGACGGAGGGAGTAATTTATTTAAGAAAAACAAAAAAATTCAAAAAATTAACACTAATTATACTTGATTCTGTGAAAAAAAACACTTATATTCAAAAAATATTATGTATCTGTGAATATAACTACTTAACAAATATGTAAATAAAAAAAAAAAGGTCACCTACATATTGGTTTAAAAAAATCACTATATTTACAAATTAGTTCAAAAAATTTGCACGGTAGTATTTCTTTTTTTTTTTAATGGAAGCATTTTTTTTTTTTTTTTGCACGAGACCAATATATAATTTTTGTCAATTTTTGAACCATATTGTACTTTTATAAAAAAAAAAGAAAAAGAAGGTAAGATTAAGATTGTCGATGTATATATAGATGGGTCATTTGGCATTTCTTTGTGATGAGTATTTGCACATAGAAGTGAAAGATTGATTACATTGAAAAAATTACACATAAAATAAATAGTACTGTAAATTTTTTAATATTATCAACCTTCATTTTCAGTATAATCAACTCACGCTTTTCAGTGTAAACTGTAAACAACCCCAACTGTTAATTAAGTGCACCACACACTAATTGCATATGAAAACTTTTTTTTTTTTAATCTACCACTTCAATTATGGTGAAGCCGAAGCACCATAAGGTTAAATTTTTTTAATTAATTACAAAATCGACATGAGATATAAAAAATCAAATTGTACACATAATTATAGGTCTAATTCCTAGTGGTAGGCTACAGTTAAATAGATCAAGATTTTTGTTGACAGTAAGAAATGATGAATATATTATTTAAATAGTATACAAAATAAAAAACTTTAAAATTTTATTTGTTAATATAATAAATATACTTAATTCGCTTATTTAAAATACACTTTTAAATATTATGACAGTTATATGGAGGAACATTTTATATTATATATTTATAAAGAGGGGCAAACATGTTATTTTTATAATATTTACATTCTTATTTTGACATTTATTTTGAGTGAGTATTTTTTTTATAATTTTTACACATTTGCCCCTCTTTGTATTTTAGAATAAAGTGTGCTCTTTTTTATACATTTTTCATAATTATTATTACAATAAAATATCTAGTACACATTTATATACTAAGTTATATAATTAAAAAAAACTTGTGAATATTTATAGATTTGTTTAGTACCTTTAGTTGATAAGCATCATAATTAGATAGAAGGTTAAGGTTTAAATCCCTATCAATATTCTTCTTTAAAATTTAAACTAAACTAATATTAAATTAAAATAATATTTATTTAATTTATAATTACCACATATACATAAATATAAATATATATTCCAGATCACATATCAATAGAGGCATAAAAAATTTATAAAGAGAAAATGTACCAAAAATTAATACATAAACAGAAAAAAAAAATTCTTATTAGTTGTAGGGATACGAGTATCCAACTATAAAAGGAATTCTGTGAACAATTAAAGAATTTTACGTTTAGATCACTATATATGGAGCAATAGTAGATATTTTAAGGAAGAATTACATAATGCAACACTTACAAGATCCACATTTAAAAACACAACACTCATAATTGCATATTTCTAAACAGGGAAAATATTATTTTTGGTACCCAAAGTTTACTCTTTTTCAATTTTGGTACCTCATATTTATCCACTATCAAAATTGGTCATCAAAGTATATTTTTAGTATCAAAATTGGTCCTGCCGTTAGTTGACTTGTTATTGACTAACGGAGAGATCTAATTTCAGCGCGAAAATTATTAGGGTTTCATTTCCCTCTTCTCTTTCCCCCCATTTTCTCTCAAATCGGCGGTCACAATCTCTCTTCTCTCCGGTGAGAGCAATACTACATAGCCATGAGCCAAATGCTGAAAATGAAATTCTATGTAGTAAATAACTTACCCAATTGCCCTGAGGACCCTGCTTTCCCACAGGAACCATATTCATATACATTACCACCGGAACCATCGACCCCATCAACCCTCCTCATCCGCTTTCCTACCGATAATCCGTCCTCCCCTCCCCCTACACCATCCTCATCATTATACTCATCCTCGTAATACTCACTCCTAACTCTTCATTTCTTCCCGTAATCACCCCTCCACCACCGGGAGACAGCGGTAATCCCAGCTGCGCACCTTGATGGAACTGATGCGCAGAACCCCCCACTAGATAATTAGCCGCGTGATGTCTCGGGCCGATGCCCCCCCCCCAAAATGCTCCTAACCGATAGCAGGAGTAGAACTCTTTGTCGCCAATTTGTAGAAGATCTTGAGAGTCGAGCTTCACTGGCGGGTTACCGGGGAGGTGGAGAACACCCTCGACGAAGCAGCCGTTTTCTCCGAGCACCTCCAGGGCGAAATGACGGCGTTGGAAATCATAGAATCTTCACCTCGTAGCTTTGCGAAGCCTGCTTCGACATCGCTGCTCCCCATTTCTCAGAATTAGGGTTCCAATCGCAATTGGAAGAATAGAAAACAAAAAATTTGGGAAAATCTCTTTTCCGTGAACCAGGAGGAAGAAAGAAAAGATCCAGAGGGTTGTGACTGCCGATTTGAGAGAAAATGGGGGAAAAGAGAAGAGGGGAAGGAAATCCTAATAATTTTCGCGCTGAAATTAGGACTCTCCGTTAGTCAATAACGAGTCAACTAACTGCAGGACCAATTTTGATACTAAAAATATACTTTGGTGACCAATTTTGATGGTGAATAAACATGGGGTACCAAAATCGAAAAAGAGTAAACTTTGGGTACCAAAAATGATATTTTCCCTTCTAAACACAACATTTTCTCAATCAAATAAATATTATTTCTCAATTTTTGTGCCATGAACTCTTCAAATTTTTTATCTCTCCCTCTCTTCTTTTTTCTACCTTTTCACACGTTTCTATCTCATTTCTCTCTCCTTTCTCATATTTTTTCTATTTTTTCACATTCTCTTTTTTTCTCCACTTTTTTATCATTTCCAGTTTATTTTTAACGAAAAAAAGCCCTCTCTTGAGTGGATATTTTCTCATAGCTTCTGATTTTTCCACATTTTTTTAATTGATATATTGCCTTAGGATTCCTCTCTCTTGAGTGGATATTTCAACTTTGACGCAACTACCCAAGAGAAAAGTCATTGACTTCAATTTTAACTTTTTGACAAAAAATAAAATAAAAGGGGTATTTGTTTTAGGAAAATCGATAAACATGAAAAATGAAGAACACATAATTTGTTGACCCAGTTCGTCTGAAAGACTACATCTGGGGGCGTACCAAGCCAGGAGATTGTTCCACTATATCTTGTGAATGAGATCCATTTATATAGGTTACAAACTAGGGTTTACATGAATATAAGATATAAAATGAAATGACTAAACTACCCTTCTATCAATTACTTTTGATGAAGGCACATAAATGTAATTTCCTTTAACACTCCCCCTTGTGCCTAATCAAAAGGATGAACGGTGCACGAATGTTGCCCTCGATAAAAACCTTGCCAAGTAATATCCATATAAGAAAAATAAACCTTGGTCAAAGGGAAAATAAGTTGCAACGCACCTATGTTAAGACTCCCCCTGAAGTCTACACATCTTAACTGATAGGTACATCTATCAAGTGCTCAGAAAGTTTACACATCTCAATTCCTTTAAGATGTTTCTCAAAGTTATCTTGGACAATGATTATGTAAATAATTCAACCACATTTTCTTTAGAGCATACTTAAATTATTTGAATCTTGAGCGAAGTTTGTTATTGCATGTTATTGAAAAACTTCGGTAATATATGTCTCATATCACCTATATAACACAGATTCATCTATTCAATGCATGCAATACATTGCATAAAGGATCTTCAGTGGTAGAACTCAAATCACTGACTCTTTGAATGTGTGATGATAGACTTTCACTAAATACACTCACAAATCGCTATATGTAAGGTAATAATCTCTAAATAGCTTTAAGAGATATCTATCAAAGTTTTCTTAATTGATGCCCAAGATATACCATGAATCTCATGGTAAATACATAATCAATTTGAGAACGTCAATGTGGTTAAGATATAACCAACATAAGTAGAAGCAATAACATATTATTTAGTATATGTATATAGGATAGCATTCAATATTTTTTCTTAAGGTTTGCAATTTCATCTGCAGTCCCTTTCAACATTTATATAGTAAATAACATGCCCATGTCGCTGGTTTCTTTTAAGTATCAAAGTACATTCTTGACATTATTCCAATGATATTGTGTTGGTCATGTAATAAATTTAGTTCACAAGTTCATTGAGAAAGTAATATCTAGCCGAGTATATTGAGCTAAGTACAATAATTTGCCTATTGCACTTAAACAAGGAATTCCAGTTCCTAGTATCTCTTTGTCATTTTGCTTTGGACGAAAGGGATATTTCTTTAAATCCAAACATCGGCCGATCACGAGAGTGCTAACAGAATGCATTTTGTCCATATTAAATCGCCTGAACATCTTTTGGACATATACAGACTGGTGGATAAGTATCCACAAACTCAATAAAGTTGAGTTTTCCCAAAATCCTTTATCTCAATAATTTTAATTAGTTTCAGGATTTCTCTTATTTCATTAAGAGTGCCTATGCTCATCCATCAACATAAGTATCATAATCGCAAACCCAAAACTCATTTTTCTTTATAAATACGAAGGGGCATTGTTCTTTATTGTTGTAACCTTTCCCAATCAAGTAGTCACTTGACTTGGTTAATAAAAGGTCATCAGACAATTCATATATATCTCTGCATTAAAATCCCCATTGAGATATACAGTAACCATATTCATAAGCTGCATTTCCAATCCTTCGGATGCTACTACGCTAATAAAGTAGTAAACATTATAACGTTCTTAACAAGAGAGTATGTCTCTTCATAATCAATTCCAGAGCGTTATGAGAAACCTTGCGCTATAAGACAAGTTTTCTATATCAGGACCATATATTTCTCATTACGCTTTATGACAAAGAGTTATTTATGTCCTATAGGCTTTACACTTGGTCGGGCTAGCACTACCGGACCAAATACCTATAACTTTGTCAGAAAACAAGTTCTACCTGGATTGATTCTTATATTTAGGCCAGTTTGCTCTTGTTGATATTCTGCAACTGAGCTTGGTTCGATTTTATCGTGCTCTATATTTTCTTGAGCAACATAATAAATAAATACATCACTAGTCTGTGTGCCATGTCTGTCCATCGACTCATTTGCACTCTCATAATTAATAGAGATTTTTCATTCTCTGGAATGATATTAAACATCGGAGCGTCCTCCAGTAATGATTCTTGGACATAACTATAAACAGAGATGATCTCATAAGATGTATTTTCGATATTGATGATCGATATATTTAATTGTGCCACACCTACCATTCCTTCCTTTGGGTGGTGTCAATCGAACCAGGTGACCTCCCCCTTTTCCTTTTAGGAGCCACGGCCTCAACCACACCTCCACCAAGTGTGGTTGCAACACCTTTTCTACGGTGTTGTGCCCCTTATTGGGGACTTCAAACCTTGCAGGCACATTTGCAGCTAATATATATGACCTAGTCACTTTAGCAATATCAATGAACGAATCAGGCATCGAATCTGTTACGTTCTAGATATTTATTATTTTACATCAGTTTTTCATTGTGAAGTTTTGGGGATCAAGTGAGACAGAGTAAGAATCGACCACTATACTTCCTGTCGTTCCCATAGAAAATTCTTTTTCTTATCTCCCCCTAACGACGGGAAGACTGTCTCATTTAAGTGACAATCCGAAAATCTAGCGTTAAATAGATCGCCTGTCAAAGGTTCTAAGTTGCGGATAATTGTTGGAGATTCATATCCAATATAAATACCTAATCGTTTCTGAGGACCCATTTTAGTGCGCTGTGGGGGCGCAATAGGCACATATATTACACAACAAAGATGCGTAAATGTGAAATATCAAGCTTATATCCAGTAACCAACTGGTACACAGGTTGTTAACGTTGGATCTAGAACGAATAAGTAAAGATGCATGTAATATTGCATAATCCCATGCAGAGATATGCATGTTGGTGCGCATAATCAGTGCCTAACCACCATTTATTTTCTTTAGATGGTGGTCTCTGCGAGACCATTTTGTGTAGCACGTGGGTATCAAGATGCTTTACATTGATCCTGATATATATGCAATAATCATCAGATGCTTTTGATGTAATAATGTGATATTGTGATTACGGTGGTGAGCCCTAAGACATGTACTTTGTGCTAAGAGTTTTGCATGCATAATGTCTTGTGGACAATAAAGTGACATGTGACCCGTATGTCAAAGTATAATCCAGTACCATAAATATTTGTATGATCCGCATTCAGGATTAATTAATCCACAAATATCATCATGTATCTTGTGTAAGAATGAAATATTTATTTTGTATCTTTAGCATAAACATGTCTCATTGTTACTTTTGCTAAAGAGTAGGCTTTGCATAATAAGTGACTTGCCTTAAAAATTTATAATGAGGCAGAGTGAGATGTAAATAGTATATCTGGTGCTCAGAAAATAAGAAGTGCGACAATGCAGCAACAAGATCGATATCGTGCATTATATCAATTTTCATCTCATTTCATGTGTCACTCTAAAAATAAATATGTAATGTGAGTTCTTCAACATTATGAATTATTATACAAAAGCCTATATAAATTAATATCACATAGTCCGTCAGTGATAATATATAGTTCAAAAGTCCAAATTGTAGTGAGGTACATCTCACTAGATCGACATTTTAATTCCTTTAAGATGTGGTTTCTTTCACATTTATTTGATATGTACAAAATTTCATTCTCACTATGTGTTTATAAATAACGTTGGCACAAACAACTATAAAATCTTACAGGGTTCGATTAGCTCTTGATGCATATGGAGTTTTTCTAATTTCAACAATTGTCTTATTAGACACTGTTCCTTGTTCTTTTTTTAGAAATCTCAAATTCTTTTGAGTTTCAATATAAATAAAATGATTTACTTTTCATTTATATTTTCTTCTATTTTGTAAATGTATCACTTTACATCATGATAATGTAATTATCGAACCATATATACTAGATAAACCCAGTACTTTTGAATAAAATTCAATGAACCAACGTCAATAAAGCTAATGTCTCGTATCTAAAATCTAACTCAAAATTCGTCATTAGTCTAAATAACTTTAAGACCATTACAAATATTTCAAATAAATCAGGCATTATGCCTTTACAACATTCTTGAAAAATGATAAAATTATTATTATTATAAGGTTAATATAATGAGTATCTTGTACTTTAGATCTCATTTACCACTTATAGTTAACTGCTATATTGTGCTTGCGCGATAGTTTGGTATGATTTCACTATAGCCTCTAGGAATGTCAATACATTTGCAACACCCTCTAGTGGGAGGGCCATTAGTTCTACATGTGATGATCATTTCCATTTTCGTTTGGATTCTTTCTATTTTTCAATTAAACAATATAAGTCTTGAGCTGCTCTTTGTGTAATATAGGGCATTCAAGGCCGCACACTGTTCTTTGTGTAATATAGGGATTTTTCGCGTAAAATATGGTCAATATGTAATATCAATTCTTCAATTTGACCTTATCAGACAGTGCTTTGTCTTCGATAGACGTGGACGATTGATTTTGAAAACATAAATTCTTTCCTTGAAAATGCAAGAATGATACTCAGTCTCTTTTGAGTCTAATATAGTATAATCAGGTCGAGTACGTTCAACCATTTATTATAACACAAGGAATATGCATTTAATATGCAAGCATAGCAGTATATATTTTTTTTGCAAGAATGTATTAATTTGACTTAGATTTTGAGACTATAAGTCACATATTTCGATGTTTTGTGATAATACTTTATCACATTGATTTGTAATTCATAATTATTCCCCATGAATTTTCGTTATCATGGAAATTTTCAACAGTAATCAACATTTATGCTATATGGATTTAATAAATTTATCTTAATTTCTACAGCAAATAATCACAAGCCTATTTTGTGGCAAGCAGCTCTAATTACTAAAAAGTAAAAGAGATTAAATCTATGTACAATAGACAAATACCAAGTCCAGATAATACTTAACACAAATACAAATTAACAAAAAATCAAGGGGCATAATTTATGCTTAGCAAACCCATTTGCTCGGTACATTGAGATCAGTAATTAATTAGGCATAACAACCATCACGTGTCTAAATAATTCATACTATCAGACACTTATTTGAACAAGTAAATTTACCAATGCGAAATTCTATGATACTTTATGATAAGAGTTCCAATTCGTTTCAGAACAGATGAGTCATCAATGAACAAATTGCATACATAAACATCAGGTGAATTCAATCGCACATAAATAACCTTAATCTTGACCATATCAATTATGATCCATCATTCGGACTTCATGGATACCCAATTCATGAAGTAGACATGCATATTCTAAGTTTTCAAAAGCCATAAGAAAAATCTTAATCATGAAATTAATATTTCATCCCACATATTTCCGAATGTAGCATATTGTATCCCTTTAGAAATTTGGTAATAGCATCAGAAGGTAAAGTTTACCTCCATTGAACCAAGAAGTTGAATGATCTGCAATGCACTGATAGGCTGAGAAAAATCGAAGGTAAGTCACAGCTGTTGCAAAGCCATCGGACGGACACAAATCGCGAACAGGGAGTGATATCCCAGACGCGAAAAAGCTTCCAATCGAGTGATATCTTACAAGAACAGTAAGCCCTAGGGAGAGCCCCTGGAGCGAATCAGACCAAATCGCGAACAGAGATCTGACGATCCCGATCAAGCTGTGGAGGATCTCGAGGAGCCATTCCAGAGACTGATTTCCACGGCCAATTACTTGATGCTATTATCCGGCAGCCGCGGTGGCGGTGGGGCATAGATGGACCGCGTATACGACTGCAAAACATGCAATCGACAGTTTTCATCGCTTCAGGAGCTCGGCGGTGGCGATCGGTGCGTTCTACAGTGACGCGACAGCGACGGTGGCATAACAACGGCCGTCGATCATCGACTGACGATACAGAGGAGAGCTGTGAGCCGACTGGCGTATGTGTCTTTTTCGATGCGAGGAGGACAGGATTGGGGTTTGATTTCGGTGGCGGCGAACGGTGACCTTTCGAACAACAAATTGACGGCCTAGGTGTGCGAATCATACTTCCAACCATCGATGCCGAAAATCCCGCGGTTGAACCTGACTTCGACTCGAATCGCGAAAGATTCGGCGGAAAACCTGAGAGACTAGTGACTTGACGGCGACGCCGTGCTAGCAAATTCCACCGCGGCACATTTCGTGGCGGCGGCTGCGCGTGATCATAAGCGTCTGCGTCGCCTTGCGCGAGATGTCCCACGTGAGCGTAGCGATTAGAATCACCGCAGTAGCTCCGCCGTGGAGAGTGCAATTACGCAGCAGCCGCTGAAGCTCCGCCCCGAGGTGTGTGTGAAAATTGAGGGTCCACTACAACATAGTCGTACATATTTCGATCTGACTCACCCCTTCACTGCCGATGATAAAATATAATTTAGAAGAAATTGAATTGAGAATTTAGGGTTTCTGCTATCGAGAAAATGACAAAGAAGTGATTAACATTAATTTTCTAATTTTGATAGGCTGCAAGATTTCGGATGAAAATTAATAGGGTAGAACAATCGTGCTGATAATGTGTTTTAGGAAAATCGATAAACATGAAAAATGAAGAACACAGAATTTGTTGACCCAGTTCGTCTGAAAGACTACATCTGGGGGCGTACCAAGCCAGGAGATTGTTCCACTATATCTTGTGAATGAGATCCATTTATATAGGTTACAAACTAGGGTTTACATGAATATAAGATATAAAATGAAATGACTAAACTACCCTTCTATCAATTACTTTTGATGAAGGCACATAAATGTAATTTCCTTTAACAGTATTTTAATTCTTCTCATATATTCTTGAATTTCATGACTTGGAGATTAAATTTAACCAGTAACAGGAAATTAAAGGGAATGCTTTGTATTAAACAATAATTATTTATATATTAAATAATAATTAATTATATATTCCTGAATTTTAATTTTAATTAATTATATATTTAGATTTTTTACACTGATTTTTTTAATTTTAAACACGTTCACGTTCTCTCTCTTCTTTCCATCTCTCCTTTTTTTTTCTCTTTTTTCGGTTATCAATACCGATAAAAAAAATTAAATTTTGAATTTTGTTTACCTTTTTTGGTTACCTTTTTAAATTTTTTTAATTTTGAATTTTTTAATTTTGTTTAATTCAGATTTCATTTTTTATACACATATTCAGATTTCAATTCTTTTTCATATACTTATATTCGAATCCTGTAAAATTTAAATACTGAATACAACGAGTAATTTTGTGAATATTCATATTCAATTTTTTAAAATTGTTTCTGAATATTCATATTCGATTTTTAAAATTGTTTCTGAATATTCATATTCAATTTTTTAAAAGTGTGAATATTATTAATTTATTGTTGAATATTCATATTCATTTTTTAAAATTATGTCATTATAATTTTAAATGTTGCAGGATCATGTCATTAAATTCAAGCCCAATTACTATTAATTAGAATTTTAAAAAAATTCAACTTTGAATTTCGTTTATTTTTTTCGGTTACCTTTTCTAATTTTTTTTGAACACGTTTTCTCTCTTCTCACCATCTCTCATTTTTTTTCTTTTTTTCGGTTATCAATACCGATAAAAAAAATTCAAATTTGTGAATACTATTAATTTATTGTTGAATATTCATATATTTAATTTTAATTTGGTTTTATTTGTTGAATACTACCAAAATTCTGAATATAATTAAAAAAATATTAAATATACGAAGAATAAAAAACCAAAAAACATTGAGAAACCAATTTTTATGCAAACACAAAACTAAAATTCTGAATATAATTAAAAAAGCAATGAATATGCAAACCAATTTTTCTGAATACCCAACAAAAAAAATGAATACAACGCGCAAATTTGTCAATATTCATATTCGATTTTTAAAATTGTTTCTGAATATTCATATTCGGTTTTTAAAATTGTGAATACTACTAATTTGTTGTTGAATATTCATATTCGATTTTTAAAATTGTGTCATAATAACTTTAAATGTTGCAGGGTCATGTCATTAAATTCAAGCCCAATAATTTGAGCCCAATTATTCAAATTTCAAAAAATTCATTTTCTTTATTTGTGTTTGGAAGTTTGCAGACACCAAAAAAAAATTCAAATTTCAAATATATTATCATTAAAAAAACATATTAACCTACCTTCAAAAATTCAAAACACATTATCCATAAAAACACATTTTCCAATTGACTCTCATAATTAATTACTGAAATAAACCTAATAAACCATAAAAGTCAATATTACAATTGTGATCTCTGCGTAACCCCAATTCATAATATATACCCTTACTCCAGAATAATTAAAATGGGCTCCATTTCTCTGACATTTGAGAATTAGGCTAAACAAATAAAAGAAAGTTGAGCCCAAATAATTATTAAATAAGGAAGTTGGGCTGAGCAATTAAACCAAGAAAATGACCCAAATAATTCTCTCCCCAAATTACAGTATGCTTGGGCAATTCTGGCGGCGACGGATTCCAGAAACTCAGAAACTGGAGAAAGAGAGAAGACGGCGAAACAGATAGGAGGTTGTGCGGCGCGCGTTTCAGGCGATAGATCCGGCGCGAGCGACGGCGAAGATTGCGACTGTGCAGAGGTGGGGGGAGATTCCAGTCGGTGCAGAGGTGGGCGGACATTGCGACGGCATCCGGCGAAACAATGGTGCGTTTCGGCGACGGCGAAGCTATCATCATCGGAATTCATGGCCACTCATTTCCGAAGTCATTTGTCGCCGTCGGTTCACCGTTCAAAGTGCCGAAATCCAGTGGTTGGGCGACCTCCGCCGCATTGACGCCGGAAACACCATCATCGTCTCGCCTGTAAACAGTAACCGATGCCTGGAAGCAAGCCGATATTCGAAGAAAATGGAATTGAAGGATTTCAAATTTTTTTTAATTGAGAATGTTTAAACCCAAAATACTCATCGCCCATAAGAAAATGAAGGATTTCAATTTTGAAATATAGAGAAAGGAGAGAGAATTAGGAGAAAGGAAAAGTGGTGAGTGAGATGATTTGATAACTGCATGTGGAGGACCCTACAAAAATGTTGCACTTTGAAATATTAATTTTTTTAGTATTGAATTTTGTAATAACAACCTTAGTTTTGTTAAACTATGTAACCCACCCATATTTTAAAATATTATTACAAATAGACATGAAAACCTATTGTGTAACATTAGTAAAATATCAATATTTTTAGCTTTTTTTGTAAAAAATATTTATAAATTATGCTCAAGTACAAATATAATCATTATTTTTAAGTAATGTTTTTGTAGTAGGAACAGTGATCAAATCTAACAAGGTATCGGTTCATGATTCAACCAGTTTAATCGGTTGGATCGGCGGTTCAACCGTTAAAATAATTTAAATTTAAATTTAAATTAATATTTTTTATGTTAAGTAAAATAAATATTCATTTATAAAAATAATATAAATACAATAGTATCATAAAATAATAATATAAAATACAAAAGAAGAAAAATTAACTCAATTAAAATAGATTTTTTTTTTAAAAAAATTAGTTCTTAAGCTTTTTTTTTTTTTGAAAAATAAATTTCTAGCTTTAGATTTGATTAGAATTAGAAACAAATAAAAATAAATATTAATATTTTTTTTTTTAATAGTCAATTTGACCGATTTAAACCGTCAAAACAGTTTTTTGAGTGTAACTGGACCAATACCATGACCGGTCCCGATTCAACCGACCAATTCAATCAGATCCTGAAACAGTGCTTTTAAGATCATACCAAATAGAATAAAATTAAAATTATTTTGAAGCCACATAGTAGAGGGCTTTTTGATTTATAGAATCCAATTCAATAACATACATCCGGCAGCAAAGCAAATAGCGACCAAAACCTAAATTATTAAAGAAAAAACTATACAAATACTCGAAAAAGTTTTAGCTGGCTAAAAATGCTAGCAAGCTAAACCACTGGATCGACAACGAGACGAGATTTTCAAATCGACCACAACCACACTGATGTTATCATTGCTACCCCTGGCCATTGCTAGCTCGGCCAACAATATCGCTGCTTTAGCAGCGCGACATTCACTACTCTTGCTACACTCATCGTTTCCTTTTTTCCACGATCTCCTCATCGGTCCATCCAAACACCTCTTTACAATATTGCAAGCAATATCATTTGAAATTACATCCCAAAGTCCATCGCTTCCCAGTACCAAGAACTCGTCCCATTCTGTTCTGTTAATAACTTTTATTTCTGGATCCGTGATCACAAATGGTTTCAAATACTCGTCACCTTGCAAATTATAAAATGAAAAATGGTGAAAGAACAAATTTTATTGGTAGCATATTTTAACAATTGAGTGCAGACATCTATTTAATTCAGCACAAAATTAACAATTTTAGAATATATAGTGCAATTTAAAAATCCAAATAATTTTTTATGCTCAAGTGTCATTATAAAGTTATTAAAGAAAATATGGAACATTTAATCACTCACATACCTATAGATCTTGAGGTAGCAAGAACCCCCAAGACCCTGTTGCCGTTCCAATTTATAACCTTCCCTCCACTGGCTTCGATCCTCTCAAGTTCATCAGGTCTATCCGGCTGCATTAATAATCCATAAATGATGTCATATATAAAAAATATCATTTACATAGGGTGGAAATTTTAATTTAATTTTCCAACTATGCTATGAAGTTGAGCATTGACAAAATAAGCAGTGTTTTTAATCTATTAAGGGTGTGTTTTATTTTATGGATAAATTGATCTATCCCGCCCGCCAA
>JAPKLY010000090.1:7827-34674 GCA_026898435.1 Prunella vulgaris
TGTATCATTCATTCCGAAGTTCACTTATATAACTTTGTCTCCTTCCAGGTACCATCTGGGCGATCACCCATTTCGTTGAGACGTCCTCCACCAGGTTGCATGCTCTCGTGTTCTTAGGCATTTCGGAGATATTGAAGATATAGAGGTGCAGAGGGCTTCTAAATTTGCCTCACAGTCTTGAATTCGCCACAGGAGAGAGAGAACAAGATCGCCATGTCTTACATTCAAACTCCTCCGGGCGATGATACAACAGTTCCCGAGGTCCCGCCTTCTGTTGTTGCAGATACCACTGCCCCCGCTGCCGACTAGGGTTGTCGTTTTATCTGCCTGATGTCTTTTCTGTTTTAGACATCAGTTTTGCTTTTACCTTACTGCTCTGTGTTGCACTTTCACTTTCTGTCTTTTCATTTTTCGAATGTTGTTCGAACTTTTCATTTTCTGATGTACTTCTTTTTCTTCAATGAAGGATGTCTTTCCAATGCACTTGTTTTGTTTTTAATGAACTCTGAAATGTCATTTATGTCTAATCGTCTACTATCGCCTTTCGCGGCTGTTGGGTCTTTAAGTCGCTCCGTTCTGCCTCTTTTTTGGCACAAAACGAATAAGACACTCGCGTGGAATGGGGCCATCAGGAAGCGTTCACTTCGTCCTCGGGAGCATATCTGCATCCCTCAGGTGGACATTAAGCGCTATCCCGGTATTACCGGGTACATCCACTCTGCTATCCTCCGGATCATACGTAACGTCCTTCGGAGGGGCCTCGGATGTACACTCAAGTCCGTCTAGGTGTGGTCTTTCGGGGTTATCACGCTCTATTCTTGTTCGGAGAGTTGTTAGGCATTTAGTGCCGTAACTTTTCAACCCAAGAAAGCGTTAGCATGCTTGCGCTCCTGTGAAGGACATATCGGTATAGTGTATCACTATTCTATCACTGCATGAAGAGCGTGCTCGACCAGGCAGAACCAGAGCTCTACCTGGAGCGCATTACCCTCTGTAGCCACTTCAGTTAGGCGATTTCAATTAGACTGCGACCTTCTAAAAAAAGACCATCTATATCATTCAAAATCTGTTCTACAACAAAATGTACATTTACATCCTTTATTGATAAAATTTCTTCAGATGGGCAGCATTCCACGTGTATGACGATGGTACTCCATCTAGGTCTTCCAATTCGCAAGTCCCGTTCGACCAACTTCGCGAGACACGAAATGGCCCTTCCCATCCTGGTCCAAAAGTTCCGGGTGGAGTAGATAGGATTTTTTGTAGTACTAAATCCCCTTCTTGGAAACTTCAGGTCTTGACTCGCGAGTTGTAATACCGGGTGGCGTACTGTTTGTATGCCGCATTACGTACTTCCGCTGCTGCCCGCTTTTCTTCCAGGAAATCTTTTTCGATCGCGACAGCCTCATCATTTTCTTTCTCATCGTACATACAAACTCGCCATGTTGGATTCTGTAGCTCAACTGGTACCATCGCTTCAACACCGTACGCCATCGCAAATGGAGTTTCGCCTGTGCTTGTTCTGAATGACGTGCGGTATGACCACAACACTTCTGGGAGTTCCTCTGACCAGCTTCCTTTCTTCTCTGTCAAACGAAGCTTTAACGTTTTCTTGATGATTTTGTTAATAGCTTCGACCTGACCGTTGGACTGTGGGTGATACGGGGTCCAGTAATACTTCTTGATTCCCCAAGTATTACAGAACTCTCAAACTTTCTTTCCGTCGAATTGTGGCCCGTTATCAGTTACAATCGATCGAGGTAAGTCGAATCTACAGATCAAATTTTTCCAGATAAAATTGATCATCTTCTCCTGAGTGACCGTCACCAGTGATTCGGCTTCGGCCCATTTGGTGAAATAATTCATGGCAACTACTGCGAACCTCACACTTTCTTTCCCAGGCGGGAATGGTCCGATCATGTCGATACCCCATTTGGCGAATGGCCACAGGCTATATACCGCTTTGATCTCTTGTGGAGGAACGTGAATGTTAGGAGCGAACATCTTACATTTGCGGCATTTTTTCTCAAATGAGATAGCATCTTCTTCCAATGTAGGCCAGTAATATCCTTGCCTCATGGTCTTATGTGCCAATGCTCGTCCTGCTGCATGACTTCAGCATATGCCCTCGTGGATTTCTTCGAGAATTTCCCATCCCTGTTTTCGTGAAACGCATTTGAGTAGGGTGATGAAAATCCTCTCTTGTACAATTGACCGTCGATCATCACGTAACGAGCTGCTTGCTTGACCAATCGAACCGCTGCGCATGAATCTTCGGGTCATTCCCCAATGGTCAGATACTTTCGCAAACTTATCCTTCAGTCGTCATCTTCCTCGTCCATCTGCCGCCCCCCATTCAACATTTGATTTATTTGGTAATCAGAGGTTGAAGGATTATCGAGTTGAGTGATAACGACTTCTGTTATCTCAGTTGCCCCCTGGCTGGATGCTAATCGGGCTAAGACGTCTGCTTGAGTGTTCTCAAGTCGAGGTATCTGTTCAATGTATGCTTGCTGAAATATTGATATCAGATGAGCCACTATCTTCTGATATAGCATCATATGTTCATCTTTGGCCTCGAATTCTCCTCGGACTTGAGAAACTATAAGTTGGGAGTCACCGAAAATATGTACTCTCTTAACTCCAACTGCCAATGCAAGTCTGAGTCCGGCAATCAGCGCCTCGTACTCAGCTTCATTGTTGGTTGCCAGGAAAGCAAATCTTATTGCTGACGTGAACACCTGTCGGTCAGGGCTTATTAACACTACTCCTGCCCCCGACGCCAAGCTGGTAGACGAACCATCCACATACAGGTGCCACGGATGTTCAAGATCCCTTGTCAGTTCAGCTGGATAAGTTAGCTCTATAATGAAGTCGGCCAGAGCTTGCCCCTTGATTGTTGTTCTTGTTGCGTATGTGATGCTAAACTGGCTAATTTCAAGCGACCATTTTAGCAATCTTCCCGCCGTATCTGGGAGATGTAAAATTTGTCTGAGCGGGAATGTCGTGAGTACTTCTACCTGATGATCGTAGAAGTACGGCCGCAACTTTCATGTGCTCATGACCAATGCATATGCCAGTTTCTCCATTGGAGAATACCGGACTTCGGCTTCATGTAGAGCCTGACTGACATAGTAGATCGGGGAATGAAACTTGCCTTCAGCGCGTACGAGCACCGAACTTATTGCTATCCCAGATTCAGCGAGGTAGAGGAAAAGCTTTTCACCTGGAATTGGTTTGGATAAAATCTGTGTATTGCCCCGATATTTTTTTATTTCTTCGAATGCTCTTTGGCAGTCTTTTGTCCACATGAAATTATCTTTTTTCTTCTTCATGGCCTTAAAGAATGGCCGACATTTATCTCCAGAATGCGAGATAAAATGGTTCAATGCAGCTAAACATCCTGTGAGCCGTTGAACTTTTCAAACCGAATCAGGAGGCTTCATATCAATTATGGCTTTGACCTTGGTTGGATTCACCTCAATTCCGCGCTGACTGACCAGATGTCCTAGGCACTTTCCCGAATGAATTCTGAAACTGCTTTTCTTCGGGTAAAGCTTCATGTTATAGGCGTGTAGTATTTGGAATGTTTGAGAGAGGTGTTCGAGATGGTCTTCTTTGTGCAAACTCTTCACAACAATATCATCCACATAGACTTCGATTGAGCGGCCGATATGTTCGTCAAACATCTTGTTCACCAATCTCTGATGGGTGGCTCCAGCGTTGATCAAACCAAATGGCATCCTATCCCAACAATAAAGATTCTTGTTGGTGTAGAATGCGGTATGCTCCTGATCGTCAGGATGTAGTGCGATCTGATGATATCCTGCGAAGGCATCCATGAAGGTCATGAGCTCGTGCCCTGCAGTGTTATCAACCAGATGATCGATGTGTGGGAGTGGAAAGTTGTCCTTCGGATAGGCATTATTCAGATCTGTGAATTCGATACAGAGTCTCCATGTGCCGTTGGGTTTACCAACAAGAACAGGGTTCGCAACCCATTGGGGGCACAAGGCTTCGTGTATCAACTTATTGTCTAGCAACTTCTTGACTTCTGTTGTTAGTGCTTCGTACTTCTCGGGTCCAAATTTTCATCTTTTTTGGCGAATCGGTCGGCGTGCTGGATCAATATTAAGTTGATGACAGGCATGTTCTATCGGAATGCCTGTCATATCTGAATGAGACCATGCGAAAACGTCCAAATTATTTCTCAAAAAAGTGATCATTCTTGTTCTGAACGGCTCGGGTAGTTCAGATCCGATGAAGAGTTCTAGATCTTCTTTATCTGGAAATGCTTGGATAGATGTCAACTCTTCCATCGGTGTGGCGCGTTTTCACTTTTCTTTCCACCTCGGATCTAAAATAGATCCATCCGTGTTTAGTTCGTCTTCAATCTCCATCGGTTCACTTTCGAGCCTAAGTTCGAAATCTTGGCCGAGTAGGCATTCATCTGGGTGTTCGCCCTTGAGATGTCTTTCAGTCTCTGATTCCCCTAGGGTTTGTACAATCGGATATTGTACACTTTCTAGTATGATCCTAGGTTCGGAATCTTGGCTGAGTAGGCATTCGACTGGGCGTACGCCCTCGAGATACCTTTCAGCCTCTGATTCCCCTAGGATCTGTACCATAGGATTAGGTGCACTCTCTAGTACGTGAACTGGGTCATCAACCTCTATTGGTTCCGCTTCCGCATGGGAAGCACTCAATGTCTCTGGTTCCAGTTCAGCGTCTGGGGGAGGACTTTCAATCATGTGTACATAAGTGACCGATGGCGCGTTCTGAAGTAAGCATTCGCGGGCTTTCTTCTGATCGCCCTTTATTGTGCCAGCTTCGTTTGGTGTCGGGAATTTTATACAGTAGTAGTAAGTTGAACAGGCAGCCTTAAATTCATGCAAAAAAGGTCGGTCGAGGAACCCGTTATAGGAGGATGGCTGGTCTACAACGAGAAAATCTACTTGCCTTGTCATTCTCCTATTCAGGATGGACCATCAGCTTAGGAATGTCTTTTGCTTTTATCTTCAGCTGATGGTACCCAGATCTCAAGTCAATCTTCGAAAAGATAGATGCACCTTGAAGTTGATCAAACAAATCATCGATCTGAGGTAAGGGATATTTGTTCTTGATTGTGATTTTGTTCAGTTCTCGGTAATCTATACACATTCTCAATGTACCATCTTTCTTTCGAACAAACAGAACCGGTGCTCCCCAAGGTGAGAAACTAGGACAAATGAAACCTTTATCTAGCAGTTCTTGCAATTGTATTTTCAGTTCTTTCAATTCTGCAGGCGCCATTCGGTATGGAGATTTAGAAATAGGAGACATTCCTAGCAGTAACTCAATCACAAATTCAATTTCACGATCTGGTGGCAATCCTGGCAAATCATCTGGAAATACTTCAGGATATTCTTGTACAACTGGTACATCACTAACACTTGAACACTGTTGCCCCTCAATACTCATCACACTTACCAGATAACCTTCACAACCACTTTCCAATAGTCTCTGTGCTTTAACAGCTGATATTGTAGGAAATCTGAAGCGTTTCTTCATTCCAGCAAATGAAAACGATTCTTCTCCCTCTGGCTGAAATGTGATACTCTTTTTTTGACAGTCGATGGTAGCACCAAATTTCGATAACCAATCCATACCCAATATAACATCATAATCATTCATGTCCAGCACAATCAAATCAACATATAGTTCTCTGCCTTCTATAGGAATAACACATCCTCGTAAAATCTGATTGGTTTGTTTCAAATCACCAGAAGGAATCATCACATCGAATTTAACTTCAGATAGGTTAGGTGTTTTACCCAGTTTTCTCACATACAGTGGATGCAAATGAATGTGTAGCTCCAGAATCAAATAACACATAAGTTGTAGTACCAAAAATAGAAAGCTTACCGGTGACAACTGGATTGTCTTCTGCGTCCTCCTTAGTCAGGGTAAAAACTCATGCTGGAACTCTTCTCTGTTCTCTTTGATTAGTTCTGGTAAGGCATGTGCTAGTTATATGTCCCTTCTGTCCACAGGTGTAACAAGTTCGGGGAAGTATAGGGCAAGCTCCATCGTGTTGTTTACCACAGTTCAAGCAAAGAGGAGATGGTGGTGGAACTTTATTCTGATCAGTCCTGAAACGTTTGTTTGAATCTCCCTGTTCTGGCCTTTGTCCTTGTCGAGGTGGAAAGTTTGGTCTTGGTCCCTGAAACTGCAGTGGTCTCTTCCTAGGATCTCCACTCCACTGTGGAACTGGTCTCTGCTGGAACTGACGTCGAACCTCTTGCGCATGTTTGATCCGCATCTCAGCTTGTTCAGCAGTCTGTGCCCTTTCCGCAACCTGCGCATAGGTTACTCCCTGAATACCCGCCATACTCACATCCCTGTAAAGCTCTGGCTTCAAGCCCTCAAGAAATCTCTCAACCTTCAATGCTTCAGTACCAACCATATGTTCAGCAAACCTGGACAACTGCTCAAACTTACGAAGATAGTCTGATACTGTCATGGTTCCCTGCTTCAGTTGTATAAACTCATTCATCTTCATTATTCTGATAGGAGCAGTGAAGTACTTGTTTCTGAATATCTCTTTAAACCTGTCCCATGTCATCGCAGTAACGTCTTCAATACTCTTAACAGTATCCCACCAATGTCCAGCACTACCACGTAACATAAATGAGGCACACAAAACTTTCTCCGTATCAGGGATCCGACTATACTGGAACATGTTGTCTAGGGTTCTCAGCCAGTCTTCAGCAGCTAAAGGATTAGTTGCATCTTCAAAGATTGAGGGATTCAGTTTTCGAAATTGCTCAGAAACCAAATCAACAAGCTCAGCTCGTGGCTGTGGTAGATTCACATCAGCACGCTGTCTATCTGCATCCCTTTGTTCAATCAGTTGTTTAATCTGTTGTGCCTGAAGTTCAACTAAGTCTACCAGTCGAGCAATAACAGCATCACGATCGGTACCAGGAGTCGGTGCCGTCTGTTCAGGAGTTCTTTCCAACCCACTGCTTTCACCATATTCTCTCACCATATCTATTCAACAATACTTTCCAGTCCTACACCATATGGCCAATATAATTCACGATACACATAATATAAGCATAATTTAAATAAACACTTACTGGGCGTAGCCGGACTCCTGCAAGTTCTGAGCTCGTGTACATAGACAGTCTACAGGAAGCAAACCGTGCCCTGATACCACTCTGACACGACCACACTTAACACACATAAACATACGACAATTCTAAATAACATTCGACCTGAAAATCGGCTATAATTTTTTTTCAACATACGACATAATACTATATCAAACTCGACAACCTGTTTACATTCACAAAATTAGTTTCAAACCACGCAAGTAAACTACTTCATATCCCAAAATCATACATCAGAAACCATAATTTACAACATGATACAATACAGGTTTACAACAAAACACACTATACTACAACAGAAGCAAAATAAGCCACACTCCTGCCCGCATGTCGTCATCTATGTACACCGCAACTCAAAAAGCCTGCAAAAGCGCCGCAGCTACTCCAGTTTCATCATCAGATCATATATCAGTAGGGTTACCTACAATGCATAAACTACGTGAGATTTATAAATCTCAGTAAGCAGAAATTATGCATGATGTGAAGTTTCACTCAAAAATCCTTCCCATGCACAATGCACTCTCATTTGAAAACATCAATTTATTTCTGAAATACTTATTAAGGGTCCCCGACACACTGTTATGCACCGGCACGAGCACAAAGCTCCAATAAATGTATATATAATCAAGTAGCCACTATAAGTATGCCCAACGTGAGGACTACCCTCCTGTGGCCATACAAGGGTCCCCCCATCGCGCCCCTTATGACCACCAGGAAGTATCCCTCCCCGTCAAGACATACGTTGAGGATCCATCCCTCTAACAGCCTAGCGAGACCCATCACCAAACATGGCCTCCTGTCCATTCAGAAGTCCCCTCTAATATAAACACACCATAAATATAGACGTTGGCCCACACTAGGTAGCCTACGCTAGGTTTCCCTAGGTCGCTCCTTCCCAGGTCGCCCCTTCCGCCCTCGATGCATAATCAGTGGCCAACCACACCAAGTTTGAAATCTTTAACATGTTAATGCATGATATGCATGATGCTCGTGCAATCAATGTCACTTAACAAAGTTCACATATTATTGAACTCACAGGTTCAGTCCACATCAACTAGGGAGCTCACAGACTCCTTTTACACATCATATAGAGCTCATAGGCTCATTCCACATGATATACAAAGCTCACAGGCTCATTTCATATAACACGGAATATAATTCACATATTACAATCCACTTAAATGCACATATTATCACTTAAACATAAATAATTCATAAAATAATATGTTTATGCATCGTAGTTGCAAATGAATTTCCACTTACCTCAAATCCACAAACACGTCGATAATATAAACACTATAGCACCCTAGCACCTTCCCTGTCGAATCTCAACTGGCTTTTATCGAAACGGAACTGAAATCTTTTTTTTTCTTCTTCGCGTTCCTGACTCGCGAAACCAACTCTCGCAACTTCTCTGTTTTTAGTTCCTAACTAGTGTGAATGAAGTTTAGGTGGATTTGGGATTAATACCCTTTTCCACCGCCTACAATCATATATATATATATATATATATATATATATATAACTTAGCTTATTAACATACTACACACATACGTACCCACTACTATACTAATAATATATTATTATTATTATATATATAAAAAAATTATTTAATTACTACAATTAATCTTTAATTATCTACACTTAATCTGCACCACTAATACCCAAATAATTCGTGCAACACATTTATTCCACTAGGGTCTCAAATAAATAAACAAGAATTTTCTTTCATTAAAAAATAAATAAAGGTATATACCAATTCAATAAATAATTTAACACTTAAAAGTAAAATAATTAACACAAAATCACAATTAACATTTGAGTAACATAAAATGTACTCAAATAGTAAATAACATGATAATAAATTAAAATGCACATAGTGCATAAAATATATCCAAGCAATTATAAATTAGCAAATAAATAATTTAAATGCACACAAGGCATGAAATATATTTAAACAATTAGCATATAAATAAATAAAATGCAAGCAACACATGAAGTATATTGGCCAATGAGTAGTGAGAAACTCGGGTATCACAGAAGTAAGGCTTGCTGTTCTCGCCGGGGTCTCGGACCGGCACCTTCTTCGTTCTCGTTGTCGCTGTTTTCTTCATTTGCCCTTCGATCGGGCACTCGTGGTCTCTTTCCCGGTGGTCTCTTAACAAACTCTGACAATTTTTCTTCCTCGTAAAACCTCCACAGATGTCTCAGTAGATCCTGGCATTCACTTGTGAAATGCCCCGTCGCCTGATGATAGGCGCAGTATTTGTTCTGGTTCATCCTCCTTGGATCGACTTTAAGCTTCCTCGCTGGTTGCCATTCTCCAGTCCTCTTGACCACATTGAAAAGCTGGTCAATGGACACAGTCAAAACTTGGTTCAATCTTTCAGCCAAATCGGCTCCCTCGAACGATTTCAAGTTCCCGGGGGTTCGGTATTTTCCCCCACTTCTCTTGGTTGTAGTTGCTGCCTTCGGTGCTTCCTTGCCTTCACCCAGGGATTTCCGCAATGCTTCTTGCATGGCCACATAAACTCTGACCTTGTTCTTGAACTCCGCATAAGTCTTTGGACATGCAAGCTGCATTTCCTTCCACAAATCTAAACCCTTTTTCAATCCCGCCATCGCGGTGATTACCTTGGTGTCCTCGCTGACTGGCTCTCCCTCAAATAAAATCTTGTTGAACCGTTCGAGGAATTGCTGATCCGATTTCTCCTGTTCCTGAGCGAGATTCGCCAGTCGATGCTTCTGGGTGAAGCAGGACGTTGCTCCAGAAAAATGTAGTAAGAATTCTCAGCTTAGCTGCATGAAGGAAGTAATCGATGCAGGGGGCATCGCAGTAAACCATCGATGCGCATGATCCCCAAGTGTAAGAGGAAAGTTTATGCACTGGGTCGCATCAGATGCTCCCATGGAAATCATGTAATCCGCAAACTTGGAAATATGTACCTTCGGATCTGAAGTTCCTTCATACAGGTTAGAAGTCGGGAACTGAATCTTCGGTTGTATAGGTACCGAAAGAATTGCTGCTGAGAGGGGTGAAACGGGAATCTGAATGGCTAGGCTGGTGGTCAAATAGGCGACCAGGTGGGTTTTCTTCAAGCCTTCAAGCAAACAGCTTGTGCTCCTTCAAACCTACAAGCGAGCAGGTGTGTTCCTTCAAGTATTCAAGCGAGCAGGTGTGTTTCTTCAAGCGAACAGGTGGTGAATCTTCATCCCAAACCTAAATTTTGCAGTTTCCAGTCCAGAATTCAACAAAATTCAGCAATCGGAGGTTCGGGACCCTCCTTCTAGCGCCAAACTGTTGATGAAATTTTTGTAAATGCGATTATGTGGCTATAATAACATAGATTACACCAACAATATGCTGAAATAGATGAACACACGAGGTTTTATGAGTAAGTAGGTAGGTCATTTATATAAGCTCATCGTTTGAGCAGAACTTCGTTAGGGTAAAAATGTTGTATCCTTTATTTGAATGAATTCGGTTACATTATATAGGAAATACAAACTGCTGGATCGTCACCAGCCTGCTTCATCATAAGCTACTGATCAGTAGCCTGCTTCACTAGAAGCTGCTGACTCGTCACCAGCTTAATAACTGTTGACTCATTAGAGCGTTCTTCGATCTGGTTCTTTCTTCGTGCTTGATCAATTCTCTTGGACATGTCAATCCGGACTTGGTTAATTACTTCCTTAAGAACGCATGTCGATTATTTCATTAACACTCATGTCAAGACTCAAAACATTGGACACCTCGCAAGATGAGGTGAAATAAATGGAAGTCAACTCGCACGATGAGGAAACAAAGGAGCAAAGCATGAAATTTTTTGCATCATCAAGGCCAGGAGTACCAGCGTCATTTCGAGGACCTTGATCCCTATTCCAACCAGAACAAGGTTGAGACTTTCTAAAGTATTTGAAAAGAAAAGTTTCCACTATGTCAGAATGCCTTCTACAGATGAAGTTCTCAAGACATTTATGATAGGAGAAATTTGTCTCCATGTCATCAACAGAAACAGCATAGAAGCATTTGTTATCCTAGAACTCCTTATGCCTATTAACCATGATATGAGCTATTCAAGCTCCAATCTTCTCATTTTTTTCAGGGTGATGGTTGAATATATTATCGACAATATATGAGAGTGAAAACAGCTGGTGTATCTGCGTTGTCTTCTATTTTATTGAAAATCATTCAACTCTTGGTTATAAATTAAATCAACATTTGAATTGGGGGTGATTGGGGCAATAATTGCATGAGTTAGTGGCATTTGCTACATGGTTTTGTTGATTTTAAGGCTATATATATCACTTAAATTGCTTATTGTATCTACTAATTGGAATTGTTCAAGAATGTTGAGCATTTTAGAAAAAGTGCAAAAAGATATGCATATGAGATGAGGAAAGAGTTAAAGGAAGCTTTGGAAGAGAGATGAAGCCAAGAAAGGGGGAGAAAAGCAATTTAAAAAGCGATCAAGTCTGTTCGAGCGCTCAATCGAGCGAAAACAGGCTCGATCGAGCACTAATCTTCTGACTCCGAGTGTCCTCGCTCAATTGGCCGCTCGATCGAGCAAAGGCTGGGCCAATTGAGTGAGTGATTGAGCGCCAGGCGGAAATGATGGTTTAAACGATAATTTTGTCACTCAACTTAAGGGCATTTTTTAGAATTTCGTGTGCACCTATAAACAGGCCTAAGATCATATTTCAAGGGGACTTTTGAATCATTTTTACAATCCTAAATTTTGAGAGGGAGTTAGTGAGAGGTTAGTGTTGATGAAAATTTGAATTTAGATTCTATTTCTTTAATTACTTTTGATCCATCCATTGGATTTTTATTCGAGAGTACCATTAGCTTCCCTGTCGAAATCTCTATGATTGTACGATTGGTTTTTTACATTTAGCTTTGTGGGTTGGAATTTGCTATATAGAGGTAGATTGCTATTTTCTTAATTCTTCATTCAATTGGTAAGTTTTTCTCTTAATTTTACTTTCTCTTAATTAGATATGACTTCTACAATCTTAATTGTTATTGTTCTTACAACAATTAGCCATGAGCTAATCCATTTGTGCATTAGGGTTATGGAGATTATGGGGTAATTGAATTGCTTGTGCTTCTAATGCTTGTTTGAGTTAGGTTAGTGTATGAATTCTCTATTCTAATGATTGCTAGAACCTTTGGTGTATGCTATTTAAGGTTTTGATCTCTAAATGAATTGACAAGATATGAGAGTTGAGTTGATTCAATTGTGATTTAAATTGATAATTGTGCACACCAACTGTTTGTGTTTGTGTTTCATTGACAATGAGAATTGCATGAATCCAGGAACTAGTTAAGTAGAGTGTTAGGTGTTTAAGTGAGAATTTGAACACTTGATAGAGTCTAAAGACTTGATTTGTGCACTTAGCTATACTCATGCAGGTTAAGAAGTAAAGTAGTTTGATCATTCTATAATTGACATACCTCAATGCCCTCAACCCAACTTTCACACTTATCCAAGTGATAGATAGTCATTTACTATTTTGTTGCATCAATAGATAGTTACCAAACACCTTGCATTTAATTTCATATGCTAGTTTTCTTCCTAAACATACAAATCACTTCATACCAATTAGTTTTTTTTGGATTCGATATTCAACTTTCTTACTTGCCTTACACGAACAATCACATGCACTTGCGTGTTGCATTTAGAAATTAGGCAAACAAGTTTTTGGCGTCGTTGACAGGGAAACATTAAATTGATAAGATTGATTTGTTGTTTACATTTTTGCGTAGTTGGGACTACTTGAGAAATTCTTGTAGGTGTATGCAAACTAGAAGTCAAGGGGGAAAGCTAGTATCTCTTAATTTGGAAATCGAGGCATTTGCAAGAAGAAGAAGATGTTGGAAATATTGGTTTTGACCATATTTTAATTAATATTAAGTGACAGTTTAATTATCCATTTTGCTTAAATGAATTTGGTTGATTTATTTCTCAAAACCAAATTGGTGTGAATGAGAAATTAATGTCATTTAATATGTGGATAAGTACATTAATGAATGTATTTATGGAGGTAATAGAGAAGTGTTATGTCTCTTTGAATTAAATAGGTAACCTTTGGTGAATGGTTTTTTCCTAAGGGTAGCGACTCTTTGTAAAAGTGAAATGTGAAGAGTCACACCTATTACCCGCAACTCTTGGAAATCTATAAATAGATATCCCCCACATTGTCATTACATACTTGAAGAACATACTTGAAAAGATACTTGAAATGATTTTCATGTACATACTATAAGTCTAGTGCAAGCATACTAGAAAATGTAAAGTTGCTAGAGTAGAGTCCGAAAGTTCCGGATACTCATTTGCGATTCGCCGATAGCTTTCTCTTTGTATTACAATGGGCGGAAGGCTCCGAAGTCGTTGTATATTGGGGACGGTTGCCATGATCCATATTGCACCTGTGTACGGGGCAATAACGTCTTACGGAAAGCGAGTCTAACTCGTGCCTCGACTTTATCATGTCCATTGCATAAGTCATCTTCGTCTACACACACCATTTATTGTTGTATTTTCCAACAATCGTAAGACATTATTTGTGTGTTTTCGGAGGTTGACTTCTGTCATGATCATCTGTTATGATCATCTGTTGTTTATTCATTGATGGCCTTAACGAAAGTATCAATGGAGAAATGAAACATAAAGTGCTTACAACTGCTATTAAATATGTGGTATCCATTCAAGCAGAAGGTTAATAAATTTGTCAAAATTACTTTGCCAAGGAAGTTCTAATTCAATCTTATTTTTGATTAAATTGAATCTAAGGAACTAATTTATTTTCATGAGGTGTTAAATTTTGCAAGCCCTGCAAATTTTAGTTTAATCAATGGAATGTTTGGAATCATCCTCACATTTTCATTTGGGGAATACTATGTTTTGAAAAATCCATTGAGTCATTTTCACAGACACCTTGTGTACTGAAAATTGCAGTAACTTCTATATGAATTAATTATGCAGGAAGATGCCAAAATCCTATCGCATTCACATCTAGCAGCAAAAGGAATACACCCAATTTCTCATACATATCAGTAAATACGTGATGAATGGTGTTAAAAGAAAATGGAGGAATTGATCCGTGGAGAGGAATGATTTTTTATTTGGGGAGATGTGATGATTCGAAAACTTATTCAGGATTTTCTACAAACACCTGGTGTGCATAAAATCTAATTTGTGTTATGCAATTAGGAAACAGATAATTCAGAAACTCCCTTAAATCTTAGGGTGACGATTTATGATCGGAAAGGTTGCCACCTCTTTCCATTTGTCGCGTCGTCTGGGCTCAATAATTGCCCAGTAGGTGTTGCCGCCGCTACATCGGCAGCCCAGTCTTTCTCATCTTTCCCGAGCACGAAGGAGACAAACCTTGATCGAGGCGCTTCCTTTTCGTACGGCGTGTGAAAAGAGCGGCGATCGGTCGCGTCTCACCACGAATCAAAGGCGGGGTTCGGGGCCGATTAGATCGCACCTCCGGGGGAGGCTGATAGTCTGTCCGGGCCAGAGGCGGCTGTTCGGATGCGTGAACCAGCAGTAAATTGAATCACTGGTGGTGTTACCCCTGTGGGGAAATACACGTGGGCAGCCGTCGAAGGCGGTGGCGGTGATATAAGATGTAGCCGATGTGCTCCTACAAAGCTGTCGCAGATGGAGGCGGTTTGCCGTCCGATTCAGATGGCGGCAGAGTGAGTTCTCGCGGTCCAATTCATGATGGCGACGGCGCTGTTCTCACCATCCGTCTGTGCTTCAGATGGCAGCAGCCTCGTCAGAGCCTGGCCTTGGAGGTAAGGAGAGCGTGAACGGTGATTGGTTGTGCTATCCCCACCGCTGAATGTGCGACGGCAGCGTGATTTCTACTGAATCGTTACATCTCTTCGGAATGAGAGAAAAATCACGTATTTTCTGTGAAATTGATTATTAGGCTACTAATTAAAAAGTGAGCCTAATTAATATTAAATTGAGTTAGGTCTTGTTGGGCCTAAATAAATCAAATTAATTTTGGGCCCAGACCTTATATTAAAAATGTTTGTTGGGCTACTTGAGAAGTAGGTCAGGCCTTAAATAAATTGACTTAATTTTCTGAAACTTGATTTGAGAGTCAAGTAGGCCACAAATTAATATCATTTGGACCTTATAGTCGTTGGGCTCGAGACAATTCAATTTGTTGGGTATAGATTAATTGAGATTCCTGAGCTGGGGAATTATTATGGATTTTTTCCATAATTTTGATCTAAATATTTAGTGCTTGAGAGCCCAAATTGAAATTTGAATTTAATCTAAATATTTCACTAGAATAATTCACTTGGGAATTATTCGCAAATAAAATGATGGCAATTAAGAGCCTCATTTGAAATTGTGCTTGTCAGCGCAAGTAGAATTTTGGGTTTAATTTAAAGGATATTAACTCGTTTAATTAGTTCGATTATTATCCTTGAGTCAAAGACTGAAACTAAAGCCCTATTGAAAATTTTGCTTTGAGGGCACAAGTAGTGTTTTTGGATTTGGTCCAAAAGGGTTGACTCGTTTAATTAATTCTTGAGTAAAAAATGGATATTAAGGGCTCCATTAATAGTTGTGCTTGAGAGCACAAATTACGATTTTAGACTTGGTCCATAAATTTTGACTCGTATAATTTAGTAAAGAATTATTTAAGAGTCAAAAGTGGCAATTACGACCACATTGAAAATTGGATTTGATTTTGGTATTTCGACCAAAATGAGTTATAAATTCAAGAGTGAATTCAAAGTGCTTGGTTTTCCAATTTGTTTCGAGATTGTGTCCAAATTAATATTGATGAAATATATTTAATGGAATAGACGAGCAACTCGACTATAAGATACATTCGAATGTGGGGGAGAAGAAGAGTCTCTCCAAGAGATATACATTCGGAATGTGAGGTAGTTAGCTAAGGCGTGGACTTAAAGCTACATGGAAAATCAAAAGGCAACAGATGCCTAGAGGAATAAATTACACAAGTTAAACGAATTTGTTCAATCTCACCATACAAGGAGATAAAATCATGCGGAATGATAAATAAGGATAGAATGATCCTAAAATTATCTCGAAGTGTGTGGGTGACTTGTACAGATTGAAGCACTAGTAGTGCTTGTCAGTGTTGGTTGAACAAATTAGAAATATTCCTAAAGTGGAATAAATATCCAGTTGTGTTAAAATGATAAACAAAAGTAAACTGGATAGTTTGACATAGACTCCGAGCACATAAGTGTAATGTGCGGGAGCAATGTCATGAAAATCCTCTAAACAAATATGCAATGGTGATTGCATTTTGAAAAAGACCCGACCGGTTAAAAATAAAATATTTAGAGAGATTACGGGTAAGGGGAATGAGGTTAAAAACCCACACATAAAAGGGTGTTCGTAGCGGTAACTCAACCATGATGACTGGAGGATCCCAAAAACATGGTTCAATGAGACAACTAAGTTATGAAGCACTCAGATACGCACTTGAAAAACTTTTTACAACCCATTCTCGAATCCCTTCAAGTGCAACCTTGCACCTTCTAATTCCTTTAGGTGCATAAAACCTGCTGACGTGTGGTAAGGTTAAGCTTAATAGCTTTTAATGGTTCATATATCCTACGGGTGGGTTATTGCAGGGTACCTTTGATAGGAGATCACCTATATAAGCGTCGAAGTGGGGCCGCTTCAAACTGAAGAATTCAGTATACGCTTATGAATCTAAGATACGGTCTAGGGCCAAAATGGACAACAACGTGAGAACCAAAGGGTATCAGAGTTGTTGCTGTGTATATGTCATTGTCTTTACACAAAAAACCGACCACTTCAAGACATCATGTTCACTGAGTGGCGAGTAAATTCGATGGTATTTTACTAAGGAAGGTTCAAAGCCCGTCGCTACCTATCCCGATGCAGTAACGGTTCGTCGGAACTTTCTTAGGAGGTCACATGCATAAATTTCATTCATGTGGGAGATTGTTGACAATATTGGTTTTGACCATATTTTAATTAATATTAAGTGACAATTTAATTATCCATTTTGCGTAAATGAATTTGGTTGATTTATTTCTCAAAACCAAATTGGTGTGAATGAGAAATTAATGTCATTTAATATGTGGATAAGTACATTAATGGATGTATTTATGGAGGTAATAGTGAAGTGTTATGTCTCTTTGAATTAAAGAGGTAACCTTTGGTGAAGGGTTTTTTCCTAAGGGTTGCGACTCTTTGTAAAAGTGAAATGTGAAGAGTCACACCTATTACCCACAACTCTTGGAAATCTATAAATAGATGTCCCCCACATTGTCATTACATACTTGAAGAACATACTTGAAAAGATACTTGAAATGATTTTCATGTACATACTATAAGTCTAGTGCAAGCATACTAGAAAATGTAGAGTTGCTAGAGTAGAGTCCAAAAGTTCCGGATACTCATTTGCAATTCGCCGATAGCTTTCGCTTCGTAGTGCAACGGGCGGAAGGCTCCAAAGTCTTTGTATCTTGGGGACGGTTGCCATGATCCGTATTGCACCTGTGTACGGGGCAATAACGTCTTACGGAAAGTGAGTCTAACTCGAGCCTCGACTTTACCGTGTCAATTGCATAAGTCATCTTCGTCTACACACACAATTTATTGTTGTATTTTCCAACAGAAGAAGAAGAAACACTAGTACAGAATTTAACTTGGAGAGCCCTCATTTTTTAACTTAGAGAGCAGTTGTAAGGGCTCTCCAAGCGACAACTATCTAAGTTTAGGGCGAACTTATAGAGCCCAATAAAATACTTATAAATACAAGAATTTCACTTAGAGAGCGGTTCTGAACCGCTCTCCAAGGTCATTTAAAAATAAAAAAATTACGTGTGTGTCTCAATTACCCACTGCATTCTCAAAGTATCTCCATTTTACAGCAGCAGCCAGTACAAAAAAAAAACACTCAGATTTTCAAGAAACTGAACACATTAAGAACAAATCATGTAAATAATAAAAAAGGGAAATGAAGAACAATAGAAGAATAAACCTGATTTCAGCAACAAAAACAATATAAATACGAAAATTAAATTGAGAGGAAAATGTGATAAATACCCAAAAAATTATAAGTTTTCATTTACACAAATGAAATTAGGAGTAGCAGCCTTACTCTCAATGACATCAAAAAATTGAAGAATTAAAAAACTACATCTTTCTTTTTGTTCTTCTCACTCGGTTGAAGAATTTAACAAAATAACATCACTGATTGTTCTCACCGTACATATCTCGACACGCTCCAAGAAGGCCTAATCCCTTTCTTCCAACATCCAACACATCCACTAGATTTACACTCAAACGAGGTCTTTCTAAAAAAAATAAAATCTTACCTTAACTGGAAAGGGCGACTGCGGCCGGAGAGAGGACTGGTGCAATCGTTCACCAAAGAAGGAGATTTTGGGAGAGGGTCGTCATTAGTGGATCTGGAATATGAATACCATATATGACTCCTGCTCCATAAACTTATCCGCATCTCGCCATCCGAAATCGATATCACCGATAACCGCCGCTCATCTCAGCCGAGTCGATGCCTTCTCTGAACTTGAAACCACCCATCTGTCATAGATCCGAAGAACACACCTCTGTTGCAGACTCGCCAATCGCGCCACTCACCTGCGTTCGTGACACCATTCGTTGTCGCCTCTATTTCGATAGTCACTTGAATCTGGAAGTAATCTCGTCGTACAAGCCTTTGCCCTCATAGAAAAGAAAGAACAAAAAATTGTGGTAAAAAAAGCTAACAATGAAAATCACGAAAAAAAATGGAAATAATGATTTTTTGAAAGATGACATTTAATAAAAAGAAGAGCACAATCCGAGTGATCCCTGTATTCTAGGAAAGAGGTTATTTAATAATTTAAAAATATATAACTTAAAAAGAATTCTATTAACCGCTTTCCAAGTAATATATACAGAGTGATTTTAAATTGGTGTTGAAGGAGCTTTTTGGGGAGCAGTTTTTAACCGCTCTCTAATCTATAAATATATTTTTTAATATTTTATATATAGAGCAGTTAAAAACCGCTCTATAATATTTTTTTTAAAATTTTTCGTATCAAAATCGCTACCTTAAAAAGTTATTTTGACAAGAGCTCTATAAGTAGAGCTCTCCAAGTTAAATTGTGTAGTAGTGAAGAGAAGATAGAGACGGAATAGATCCTCAAGAGAATGAAGTGAGGAATAGAGATGAGGTGAATGAAGGAGGAAATCCAAGACCTCAAGGTGAAGATCATCAAGCTCATGGGGTATGACCTCTTCCTAGTCCCAATTTACTGTATCCACATCCATTCCCACCACAAAACCTACCACTTAATGCACCTTACCAACCACCATAACCTAATTACCCTATGCATCAACCATACTATCTACCTCCACCACAAAACTATCCTTATTACCCTTATCCACCTCAACCACATCATAGACCTGAACATGCTCCAAATTCCGATCCTAATCCACATAATGAGCCTCGATTGAGAGATTACTTTGAGCCAAGGGTTAGGGATTACTATGATGGTATTGAGAGACCACATATGATGCCGAACGCTTTAAGATAAGTCCTAACCTCTTGAGGATGCTTTAGGAGGAGCAATTCGATGGGACTGATGAGAGAGAGGAATTGAATGCTCAGTTTAGCAATTTCATGAAGATTTGTGATACGGTCAAGTATCATGGGATGACTGGTAACGAGAAAAGGCTACGGTTTTTCACATTCACTTTGAAAATGAGAGCTAAGACATGGATACAATCCATGAATCCAAAGACCTCAACATGGGAAGAGTTGAGTTCTCAATTCTTGAAGAAGTTTTATCCTCCTTCGAAAACGTTGAAAGCAAGGGATGCAAACAAGAACTTTCGTAAAAAATCTAGGGAGACAATCTCGGAGACTTGGGAACGTTATCAAAGCATATTGCTAGCTTGTCCACAACACGGGTTCAAGAAAGATGACATTCTCCTCACCTTCACAATTGGTTTGAATGAAATGGATAATAATTATCTCAACTCTTGTGCGGGTGGTTCTGTATGGACAAGAACATTTCGAAATTTGGTATTTGAGATTGGATGGGAAAGATTTTTCGAAGTATATCTCATAGAGGTTCTTCGCATTTGGTATATGAATTTGCTTTCTCATCTACCTGGGGAGAAAATGAAGAGTTCATATATCTATACTAATATAAAAGTGGCTTAGACTTGTTAATCTTTTTTGGACAATTATGTCCCTCTATTTTCTTGCATTTTACAACTTTGCCCTGCACACCGCAATGAGCACACTAACCATCTCCTTAATGAAGTTTTTGCCCTAAAGATGAACCGTCCAAAGACTATGCAATTGTATGTCTCTCCATCTCTACTCTCGTGAAGGAAGGGATCGTTGCGATGCCGGAAATCGAAATGTTTGCTTTTCAGGCAGAGAATAATCAGTTTTTTAGTCTGACTGATCACCGCTCCTCCACAGCCTCGCTCCACCCTCTTGGTCTCTATTGTTGTGAAGGCAGAGATCATCGCGATATGGTTACGGATTTGTGTGGTACGCATCCTATTGATGCAGTGGTTGTGTGATTTTGTAGGCTATGAGAATAGTTGTGCACGGAGGTGCGTTTCCAGCGGCAGTGGCAACGAGAGGCTATAGGCGGTTGAGTGTGAGGCAAGGGTGCACATGGCGCTTGGCGGTCGACGGGCGGTCGAGTACCGCCAAGCGCCAAGTCCGCCTAAGCGGTGCCAATGATTTTCTATTTTATTTTTTATTTTTTATTAATATTAATTTTTTCTAACTATATATTAATAAAAATATATATTATAGATAAATTATAAATTTAAAACACAATTAATAACTATCAAAAAATATAAAAAGTCAACAAAATGTTAAAAACTTTCATAATACGACATAGAACGAATAAATTATGAAGTAGTTCAATTAAACTTTTATTTTTTAGTAATTTAATAAATTAGTTTTTATTTTTTAATTTTAGTTCTAACTTTTCAGTTGAAATAAAGATTACAAAAAGAGGAGTAATGGTCATTTAGGCGGTGCCAAGATGGCCTCGGCGGTTGCCTAGGCGGTTTCGACAGTGCCAAATCTGTTGGCAGAATTTTCTCAGCGATTTGACCTTGGCGTCGGCGGCCGAGGACCTTCAAGCGCCTAGGCGGTCTCGGTGACCACCATTTACGTCCATGGTGTGAGGTAGCTTCTGGTGGTTGTGGTGACGCTTGTTTCCGGCATCGACGTGAGCAGATTGCGAGTTATTTCAGAGGCGGTTGGGTCTTCACGAGTGGATCAAGTGCATCGGTGGTTTTTCTCGATTATTGGTTGTTGCAGGCGGATCTCGCGAACAGGCAGTGTGTGCAAGTATGCGGCGAGGATCGGCTGTGGATTTGGGGCACTGAAATCCGGCGATAATGCTTCGAAACAGAGGCGCGCGACTGTGGGCATGGTTAAGCGGTGTGGTGTTTGCAGGCGGATTTGGGCTCATTTTGCAGTGGCCTGTGTGGTGCATCAGGCTGAGAACAGTCATCTTCTGAGTCTGATTAATCAGCAATTCGTCTGATGTAAGAATCCTATTCTCTTCATTGATTTATATTTGTATTGTATAGATTTAGATCCAAACACTCCATTTTCGAACTCTATTTCAAGGTTTTGTTGACTAGGTCATGTGTTTCTCTATTTGATTTAGCATCAGCGTAATGTTAATTTTAATGGTGTAGTGCTTTAGGCGCATGTGCACGTTAGATCTATATCAATGTAAACACACCAATTTTGTTATTGTATGCTTTATGTTGAATTTATAGTTGTTTGATTGTGCTCTCCGTCTCTACTTTTATGAATGGATGTCAGTTCTCTAAAACCCTTGATAAGAACCTAGGTTCATATTTTCTGATTTTTTGTGCTTATCGTGTAACCAGTATACCTAATTGAATTTGTTTTTAATTAATAGATAGAACCTTAGGGACAGTTTTTTGTAAAATTTTACCATTTAATTTTATCATTTTCATCATGATCAGAGGAGTTTTCTGTGTATCTTAAGTGCCTATGGTGTCGTAAGTTCCTGAGTCATACCTGATATACAGTTATTTGGTATATTTTTTTATTAGGATTAGTCTTGTATGCACCAGTTACATGGTGCAACTCAAGTTCATTTTTAAAAAGTTAAACAATTTATAACTAAAAAGTTAAACAGTTTATTACTGAAAAGTTAAGCTATAAAAAATACACTTTTCAATAATAAATTTTTTAACTTTTCAGTTATAAACTGTTTAACTTTTTAAAAATGAACTTGAGTTGCACCGTGTAACTGGTGCACGGGAGACTTACTCTTTTTATTAAAGCAAAGTTTGATCTTTAAGCCACTTGGTGATATGGGGTTGATGAAAAATGAGATGTCATATATGTTCTTATTATTGTTCAACCTTTTTGTTTTTAGTCTAACAATAGTTTTCTCCATTTGATATCACCTGAAGGAAAGGCCACGAGAATCTGCTGATTTGTGCAACCTCATCGATAACTACAGCAACGGCAGTCTCTTGGTTTCCCCATCTTCAATTTCTCTCTGTGTAAGCACATTGAATTTTTTTAATTATGGATGTCTATTTATTTCGTGTTATGTGCTATTTGGAATCAGAATGAATGGATTTTGACTATTATTTTCATCTCTCTCGAACTTCCTCTTTCATCATCTTTCGGTTAGCTCCTCTATTAATCAAGGATTTGCAAGCAAAATTGATTGTGGATTTGCAAAATCATCAACCGACCAAAACTGCCGAGAACCTTGAAGAACCTGGTACATATTCTGTGTCTAGATCTGCAAAATTAAATTGGGTACGCTTTCATTTTAGGTGTGTCTGAGCAAAATAGGGTGGGCTTATGGCTTTTTCTTGAGAGAGGTCTAAAGGTCTCATCTTTAAAATGATTGTGCAGTTGGTGATTCTAATAAAAGCAGATCCATTTTCAGTAATGTAAATTGATGTTGCCTGTCTGAATGCCATGGTACAAGTTTGTTAATGTATTTTTATTTAATTGGTGTTTGAAATTGTTGGATTGTGTTATGATATTCTATGGATTCCTTTACCTGCAGAACTGATAAAGTAATCAATCCAAATGTTGAAAGGGAGGAAAACCATAGATAGGGGGGAACTCTGACGACATACTTTGGATTTCGCCCTCTTGGAGACGACATTATAATATTGTGCACTCTATAAGAGAAGGTAATTTATGAATATATTACAACTTCATTTTGTAATTTGTAACTTTACTGAATATTTTTTAGTATCGACTCCATTTGGAAGTTGTGTAGTGTGTTTCCTTATATGCAGAATTAGAGTTGTATCATGAAGAACTCATAAGCGAATAAGTGGATTGGTTGTTTTTCACAACATTTAGAGGCCAATTCAGGGTAAGTTTTATGAAGTAATTTTGTCAGGTTTGCTTTGTATTCACTACTTGATGGTTTTAATTATTGTGAATAAAGTCTTAGTCTAATTAGTAAAATAAAATTGCAAATGAAGGATACTCTCAAGGAACCCCATAAATATGAAGAAAGTATTAAGGTATATTTATTACCAGCTTCTTCTTTCTCTACTGTGGATGTTTTGGATATGCTGCTTTTGGAAACCAAGCACCAGAAGAATTGCTGAGGGGCTTTGGATTCTATCAGCCCTACTGGCTCATTGACTTTGCTAATGCTTGTATCGTTGTTCACCTTATGAGAGGATATCCGGTAATAACCATTACTCAATCTCTCATCTCATATTTGGTGCTTGAAAATTATATAGGAACCCTTTCAATTGTAAATTAGAAGTTAGTCTTTTTCCAATGAACTTCATGCAATGAAAGGTCATCAATGCGGTCATAAATAAAATCTATATTCTTGGTTGCATATGTGAAGGTTTGAGAGACTTACAGAAGACTATTTACCTAAAGCACAAACTTATTAAGAATTCAACAGGTCAGTTTCATGAACTTTTGTTAATGTATTCTAATTAACTTGATGACCATCTAAAATAGTCCCTGTTTAGATCACACATTTTCATAAAGATCAGGTTTCATTTTAACCACACAAGACGACTCTGGTATGTCATACAACTTCTCTCATAGGTTATTGCTATACATATGTATGCCCTGAGTTACCTTATTATTTTATTCGACTGCTTATGGACATCTTTTTGTGTAGTTACCTGAAACTTGTTACAGTAAAGTCACGCTTATTTAGTCTGATACAGAAATACAGTCACAATATATAAGAATTGGGAAATTATAATCTTTTGAAAAGTGATAATTTGACTTTTAATTTTGTCTTTTGTGCTTAATGCTTCAGCAGAGTTCAAACTAACTAATATATTTTTTATTAGGCTGTTTACAAGGCCTTAATCAATTTCTTCAATGACTTTTAGTTTGTTGCGTGTTTGGTATTGGTTGGATTCTCATTCCTTGCTCAATTTATTATACCCCAATGTCATTGTCATAAGAATTGTTATTAAATCCAAGGTTTTTGCCATCTTCCCGACTCACACTCACACACATTAGCGTACTTCAGGGGTTAATTGTAACTGCAAGTTAAGATTCACTATGTATAGCTTCAACTTTCAGTATATGTGCTCTCTGTTACATTTATATGTTCATGTCTTTTAGGAATTTTAACTTAAAAATTTTCAATCGCAATGACACTGGTTTCTTTGGTGTTTATGCTATTGGTAAACAAACCTGGAACTGCCTGCACAAGTAATTAACATTTAGTTAGTTCTTTCAGCCTTAATTGCCTTAAGAAAATCAATTACTTTCTTCTTATATTTCAGGCTCATTAAAACTTGCAACTCTCAGATGAAGCTGAAAATTTTGAATTATTTATTTTCCTATAAAGTTAAATTTTTTTTCGAAAAAAAAAACCTTCAATGAATGTTGTCTTTTACTATGCCCATCATGGTATGTGATCTGCAAACAACATGGTGTCTTGCTGTGATTTTTTTGGAGATAAAATTAATTCTTTATTTTTTGTAATCTGCATTCCAGAATTCATATTTGCTAAAATTATTTTAGGGGTGATTTTTTGTTACCTTTGGGAGTGGATGATTGACAACAGTTATTTATTTGATTTTTTTTTTTGAATGGTTCAATGAGCATCCATGGTTCACCCCTTCATCCTTCTTTGTTCCAAACCCTCACCCAAACCCTTTCCTCCTTAAAGCCTCACTCCAATTCGACCTCCCCCGACGAATCTCGATCCGCATGAACTGGTTTTTGGTGATTATTTTTTCGATTGATTTTCTCCTAATGGGGTTTAACATGTTGTAAAGAAACGCTACCTGCATCGTTGGATCGTCGGCCACGGCTACCGAAGAATGCGACTTCAACTCCCAACTGATTGACGGTAACAGGGGAAAAGAATACTTTAGCAATTTAAACTTTTTAGCAGAATAGGGTTTTGCAAGTAGCTCCAAAAGGAAAAAAGAAAAATTATAGCAAATGTCGCAAATGTGCTAGAGTTTGTTAGATAGGCCAACTTTTGGGTGACTATTGAAATTCAAATGCAGTGTCCAGGTAATGCAATCTTCAGGCATGCCAAATCATGTATAAGATGATACTTACAACTTATTCCTTTGATATTAGCCCACAAAAATTATTGATATTCTTCATAGATTTTGAAATTTATCACCTTGAAATGCAATAAATTATTAAGTTGTTGCATCTTTTAAGGCAAATCCTCTTGAGCTAACATAAGGATAATTTCTCTGGTTTTCTTTCTGGCAGCTAGAGTGAGATTCGTCTTTGAGGAGGAGGCTCTGGTTTGTTTACTCATCCACTGTAGCACATCTGGTTTCCAAATTATGAACATAAGCATGCATTCATATAATCTTGCTCTACTTTTTTTGTTTTTTAAAAAAGTCATGTTTCAAATGATATAAATTTGGTGTGTGCCACATTAATCTTTCATAGTACTAACGGTTGAATTTATTGTTGATAATAGTGTGACCTCATATTATGTATTAGAACTCAACAGTGTCATAATATAGAAACAATGTGCTAGGTTGATAAGTTAGTAGTATGTGTAGTGCCAGATATATGTGAGTGGCACGGGAACTTAGTTCTCTTTTAAGCCATTGAGTTTGAAAAAATTGTAGTATTTGTTATCTTAGTAAAGTCCTCTATGTTTGTTTCTTGGAATTCTACTCTGATCAGCATAAAATAAGATAGGGGTAGGTCAGTTTTGAGTTCGTTGATCTACATTCCATGTGTCAAGTCCATCCACTCAATATGTTTCTGTAAATCTTCTGCAAGTCAACATGTTCAGATTAAATTGGATCATGATTTCACTAAATATAGCATGTGAGATCATCTCACAAGTTTTCATGAAAATAAGAAAAGAGCTGTTTCATACAACTTTACCTTAACACTCCTAATTTTTACATATTTCATTTATACCAAGGGAGTCTAATTATAGGAGGTAAAAGTTGGAGATGAGTTGCAAGATTCAAGTGAAAATGCTTTTGTGGGTGGAAAAAACCGGTTGAAGTAAGTGGAGCTTTCATTAATCCAATCCATTTCTTGCAAGAGCAATACTTTTTACTATTAAATCATCACCAGATATTCAATGTTCATTATCTGGGAGGAGACACAAGATGAGTTGACAATGTGTTGGAAAAATACAAATGATATGCTGGAATTATTAAATAAT
>JAPKLY010000090.1:34684-46830 GCA_026898435.1 Prunella vulgaris
TGTGAAAGAGTATTGCTGAAATCACCTTAAAGTTGTGCTGAGTTGAAGACACATCAGCCTTTTACTGTGTTATTTTTATTGTGCTGAGTTGAAGTCACATCAGCCCTTTACTGTGTTGCTTTTATTGTGCTGAGTTGAAGTCACATCAGCATTTTGCTGTGTTGTTTTTATTCTGCACACGAGAGCATTAAAAACACATTAGCCTTTTAATGTGTTGTTTTTATCCTGCATACGAGACCACTATTTTTAATGATAAGACAACTATTTTTTATCATGATATTGAAAATATTAATAGAATATGTTAACCCTCCTCTCCTCTTCATTTAATATTCTTGGTCTATATATACATGCATCATACCCAACTTTCCCTCGTATCTCTTTCCAACAAAATGTATAAGAGTCAGTTTCAACAGCACGCTCAAAAGGTGAACGCACAGTTACCCAATTTCACCACTACATCCAGTGGCCCTCATCACAACAGAAGATTCAGAGCAAGGGTCATTTTTTGTGGACAGGTGTTCGAATCCTCGGAGGTTTGCTACACGAGCAAAAGCGCCAAAAATGATGCTACACATGTTGCTTGCGAAATGTTACTTCTCAACCAAAATGATTTGAGTATTGTTTTTATATTTATTTGGTTTATTACTAATTTTAATAACGTATTTTATAAATTTGTGATATGAACATAGGGGGGCCCTCTTCAAGAGCCGCTTACAAGAGTTTACCTAAAAGAACGGACTCCCGTATCCCGCATACGAGACATGTTCATCAGGTCAACATCACATGTCGTCTTTCATGAGTAAGGTGACGATTGGGGAACAAACTTTTTACGGGCCTAAAGCCACAAACAAGAGAGACGCTGCATGTATGGCAGCAAAGTTGGGTAAGAGTTAAATTTGTAACGCTTTTTTGTTAAAACTATATTAATATTCTCCTATTTATTTTAGGATCACACTTATTTATAACTTTGTTTTTAATAGAAATTTTTTATTGTGAAAAATAGCTCTGAATTCCGTAGAGCCGCCACCGCATGGGTATAATTATGAGCAACCTCGTCATTCTGAGTACCAGCAGCCACCCGACTACCAGCATCGTCATCCTGGGTACCTGCAGCAGCCACCCGACTACCAGCCTAATCATCCTAGGTACCAGCAGCCACCCGACTACCAACCTTATCAGCCACCCGACTACCAACCTTATCATCCTGGGTACCAGCAGCCACCCGACTACCAGCCTAATCATCTTGGGTACCAGCAGCCACACGACTACCAGCACGGGCAGGTACCGTACCCGCAGCCAGAGTATGACCCCGGGCAGTCTTCGTACTACCCGGGGCAGCACCATCGTTAGGGCCTCGATTTCTTACGTTTTATTTAGGGTTTAATTACTTGGTCATGTGAATCAAAAGAATCATGAGTTAAGTACGAGTAGTTTAATATTTTAATGCTTGTTCCATCTTTTATCTATTGAGCTCGAGTCGAGCTTCGGATTTTATCAAACATAAAAATTGTTCAAGTTTTTTTGCTATTAATAACGTATTAAGTTCAAATATATTTTTGCCAAAAGTGTGCGCAAATCAAGTATTGTATTAGTTTGATTTGATTTTTTGCCTTAAATCATCAAAAATTCCAAAATATTTGTGTCCAACAATAGTGTAAGAAATGATAGGAAATGGCTTTGAATCATGAAATCATTTGGATCGTTTTTGTGTTTCACTCTATATTTTATACAATGTGTGGACTCTTAAAAAGTATAAATTTTTTGGTGCACTTGGATGTATATAATGTATTTGGATCTTAAGCTTAATTTTGACTTTTTAAAATACAGTGACACAGTAAACTGTGAATTTTTTATAATTGACTATTATTGATTATTTCTTGGGGTATTATCAAAATGCACAACACGCCGTGTGTGTGTTTTTGCTATTGGGTGTATTACTGATTATTTCTTGTTGTTTAGTACTTTAGTGATAACTTTTTAAGATATTATTTATTAATATATAAAGTATTTTTCTTAAATTCAAGTACATATCTTGCATTCGAGTGCGAACACAAATCATTCCTTAAAAATATATAGAGTCTATAGATTTTTACGTCCCGTAACTTTGCTCTAGTTTGATTTTGGTCCTCATGAAATACATATTTCGAAATTAGTCCTATAATTTTTTTTTTTAATTTGGTCATTTTATTTGCTATAGCAGGTAACCCATAATTTTTTTTTTTACTAATCACATGACAGATATATACAATCATAATTAATTAATAATTAAGCAAACTATAATTAATTTACACGAGGCATTTTATATACACACATATATCATATATAACTATGTATGTATATAGTAAATCCTTCTTTGAAATTTCGTGTATTCTAGAGTTAGTTGCCACGTTAATTGTCCATTTCTGGTCATTCAGATTCACGTCAATTCGGATTAATATTTAGTTATAGATATTACCTCCTTTTTTTCTCATTTTCAAAAAATTGAAATGATTGAAGTTTTTCTATTTGGAATCGTGTTAGGTCTAATTCCTATTACTTTGGCTAGGTTATTCGTAACTGCATAATTACAATACAGGTGTGGTGATCATTTGGACGTTTGATTAATTAACATTTATTTGTTTGATTGGCATCTTCCTTTATTTAATCCACAAGAGGTCAAATTTGAATTGTTGTCCAAGTGACTGCTTAATCGATTTCAGTCTAATTCGACCCATGAAGAAAAAATCACGCTCTGTAGGATTTGAACCTACGACATCGGGTTTTGGAGACTCACATTCTACCGAACTGAACTAAGAGCGCTTTCTTACAAGAATATAAAAGAATGTAAACAAAAAAAACAAGGATTCTTTTTTTAACACTTTTATATGCATATATTTTGTAGTTTCAAAAAAATGAATAATTCCGTGCAATTGGAATCGATCTCGATTGATTCCTCGTTACTGCTCAAAGAAGCAGTAATAGGTAGGGATGACAGGATTTGAACCTGTGACATTTTGTACCCAAAACAAACCCGCTACCAAGCTGCGCCACATCCCTTCAATTGTCCTACAGTGTCATTGTAGAGAATTCATGTCTTATTTTCCACACCCATATTTCTTGCATTGAGAAACATAAATTTTCTATCCATTTCGCCTTTTATCATTCATTAAATAAAAACTTGAACAAAGGCATGCATGCTAAAAATCCCTCATGCTTTTCTGTTGCATATCTTTTCTTAACCATCAGAATAATCTAAAATTGACCCATCAATATTGTGAATGTTAGGTTGAGAGTAGTGTATGCTTGATTGATGATATGTGAGATTGTTCTAAATATTGAGGAGGTTGCCTGAAAATGTAAGAGTGCCTATTGTAGCTTGGGTTATGTGAAATTATGGTGTAATGGTATCATAAACGTTGTCCTGAACCTTTTCTTTCCTCTGTATTTTTTGTCGAATCAATGACCATAAGTAGCATCTTTATTTGAAGCAATTGAACTATGATTCAGTGAAGACTAAAATTTCAAGTGGGGATGTTATTGTTCCAGGATTCTTAGGACCCAAATCCTGATCCGTACTTTGGCTGTGAGCACAATGGGATGCATCCATGTTGATAAAATAACTAAGTATTTATGTGATCTTTTGCAGTAGTATCTCAAGGTAACCTTGTATATCTTTTATTCGCTAGATGTTTGTAAGTTCTATCGTGTTCTTAGTATTCCACTATAACATCAGCATGCCTATAATTTGAGAATTGTAAACTAAGCAATTGTTGTTTTCTTTTTTATGTCCTTCATAACAGGATGAAAACCTATATGTTCTGAAGACAGCAAACATGCAGTGTTAGAAATTCCTAGACCACTAATTCGGACCTGTAGAATAGACTCTATGTTATTCAATATTCAAGAGTAATGTTGTATTACTTTTGTATTTTATAAATTGTATTGTTGAATGCACGCATTAGATGCTCGGATTGTTACTTCGTTGACTGCTCGATGGACACAACCGGCAAATTGCTTATTTTAGATTTATATTTGATTTACTTTCCTCAGTCTCCACTAAAAAGAGTTTCTTTGTTAATTTTATGAAAAATTAATGCGGCAGACTTGTTTATGTTTGATTAGTATTTAGTAGTTGTATTTAAAGAGTATTCAATAATTAATCACATATGTTTGTAAGTAAACTAAGATTATACATAATATTTTTTAAAAAATTGGAGTTTTGTAGTTTTCCAAAATTCTTATTCTTATATTATACTTTCAATTATTTTATTTATGTACAACGTGCAACGCACGTGTTTGCAACTAGTTCATTTAAAATACTCCATACAAATATGTTATTTGGAAATCATATATGGATTTACAAAAGAATTAACAACTTACATCCAACCAACACTCCCATACACCGGGCGAAGAACAAATTCCGGTAAATTCTCGATCCCATTCACAAGCCTCATCGTGTTAATCGTCATGAACCAACAGTCGTATCTGGATTTGAAAGACAACAATCGATCATTTACTTGATCTTTAGTATATCGTGTTTTTTGGTATGACATATACAAATAACAAGCTGCATTTTCGATTATGACATTTTTTCGAAGATGAGTACAGAGGTAATGACACAACTCTTTGCTTCAAAGGAGTTTTGGATTTTAAAAGTCACTACATATTTTATAGATAAAAAAAATTAGAGAATATGTGGAATGGTACTATTTAATAATTGAGTTGTGCAATAAATCCATGTTTACAAATAATAGTGAGGAGTAGAAGGTACATCCAAATGTCCCCAACTTTTGTCATTTATATGCCAACTTCACCTTTTATATAGTGAGTGAGTGCATAATTATCAATAGTTTCAACTCTCATTAATAAAATGGACAACACATAACATCAAACTTTCCAATATACCTCATCAGTCTCCAGCGATTCGAGTAATACAAAATACGTTACAACGTTAGACAATTCAAATTTTCAACCTATACAACAAACGACAATTCAACTTATACAAGAAAGTTTCCATCCTAGCTGCTCATCAGCCTAGCAATTCTAAAGATATCTACTGAGATATATTCACAGTACCTTGGAATTTGTGCTCTATCTATCAGCCCTAGAGATTTACTAAATATAAGACACTTAAAGATTTCCAGGCAATACACTCCGTACTCATGGTTGTTATTTTGGCTCAGTGTATCCGGGCTAAGCTTCTATTTGTACTCCCAACTTTCGGACAATGCTCCCACCGCCCATGTAAACAAATCAAATTCACACTTACCTAGCCATCTTTCGCAGTTAACACACAACGAATCATGCACAATGATCGTTTTCTCATGTGGATGAATTTGATACAACACCCAATGATTAGAGCAAATCCTTGTTATGCCATAAACACTTGATGCATCTGCCCACTTAATTCGCTGACCATAATCGGGTGATGTCCCAGTAACGTATGCGGTTAGTAGTTGTGATTTTCTATGCATTTCGGACTCCTTGGGACCTATGGGTGCACTTGTCTTTTTAGCAGCTAGATGACATTTCCAGTCCTTTGCTACCGAAACCATTGATTCCTGCATAATGTGCTAAGTATTATAAAAAAAACACCAATCGTGAACAAATTGTCCTCATTGATTCAATTTACGCTAAATATTGTTTACCCAAAAATTACAATCGGTGGTTGTCCACCTATCCATGAACAGGTCCGGTCATTTTCTAGCCTTCAACATTATCACGTGCATGGCAACATCAATGTGCTAACATGCATGCACATTTGTCAGAGGAAGATTAATGTATTAGATTGCATACGAAAAAATAAATTTTATCATGATATAGATGAACATACCGTAGTCGACAGTCATCCTCTACCTCCAATCAAGTCTTTAAACCATGCTCCATTGATAGGGGGCAATATTCTAATGAATAGTGGAATGTGGAGCGATCATCTAGTTTTTTTATTGTCCTCCAACTTCTAAATACAGTAACTGTCGTCTTTGTGAATGTGTAGAATAGATTGTACTTGTTATCTTGTACAACCTCATTGTCAATGTGTTCTAACCTCCCAAAGAACTTGTTCACAAATGTCTTTGATTGCTGACAATACACATTTGTGCATATGAATGACATGCTCGCGTTCATACACATACAAACATTAACTGAATACATTACAACTTGTTTCCTTAGTCAACAAACTATAGAATGTACCTTATTTTCCATCACCCGTCTCTTCTTACATAGATTTGGGTCTATGTAGAGGGTGGTAAGGCATGCAGCAGCCTTGTTCATCTGAGTATGGCGTAATGCAAACTGTTTAGTTCTCATTTTCCTATGGCTGCCTTTTTTCTGTTAATATATAGGTGAGCTCCACAATTCATAGGTACAATCCAAAATTCTTACGGAAGCACTATATCACAATGAAAATACCTCAATTCTACTATATCCATGTAGGGCCCCCTTATTGCATCAACAACTCCTCCTTCTCTGCATTTGGTCTGATCAAGGATGACTGTTAGAGCTGTTAGAGCATTTGGTCTACTATATCCATACAGCAACATGAAGAACTCAGAAAAATGCTCTAACACTCTCAGTCAGGATTTCCTGAATTACTCAGTATGCTGAAGGTCCAGAAGGGCAGCAGGGACAGTTCAGTAACGAGTCAGATAAGCTGAGTGTGAGTAATATGCTCGGAAGCTCAGTAGAGATAACAAACCTACTGACTGCTCGGAAGCGAGTCAGTTGGACTACTATCTCAGTGAGCTAGAGTACGTGCGGAAAGTGAGCCCTTAGTTTCTACTCATTTTAGTTTTTGAAAGCATTTTCTCTGAGTTGCTTAGTAAACTGGTGGTTAAGGCTGAGTGCACAGTATTAAGATTCAGGATGATTGATTCAGTCCTGAATATAAAAATAATGCAGAATGTTCAGTTTAGAATGATGACAGTTATGATCCTGAACAAAACAGTAAATCAGCACACAAGGGTCTTTTTAACGTAGTTCGGAGATAACCAACTCCTACGTCCACGACCTGATTTAACAGGAAGCTATCCTCAAAACCCTGAGGATATGTACTTGGTTTTTACGTGCCAAGGGACACAAATAGCCAACTTCCTCTCTTAGGAACTGACCCCTGGGCGTTTTACAAGTCTCAGTCCTTCTAACCAACCAATCTCACACCCTGAGTGGTTTGGTATTCTGATTTCCAACTAAGATAGCTCTAGCAATACAAAACAATGCTAAATATTAGAGCTATCGATCTAAGCAAATACAGAGAGAATCCTACTACAACACTAGGGAAATTTAATTGCAGAGTGTTGCTTATAGTATGCTTTGAGTGCTTGGATTCTTAAGAGCTTTCGCTTGGAAATTTCCCATTTTTTTTAATGGGTGCAAGGCTCTCCATATTTATAGGCAAGATTCAAAATAGATCCGTTGGAGGAGATCAAATCAAATCTTTCCTTTTTAGGGTGGTTGTAGGCTAGAAGTACTGTTTGACCTAATCGCCATGCTTATTCTGGCAAGTTTGTCCCACCGCCTGCAACTCTAAGACGCATTAAATGCCGCATTAAATGCTGCGCAGACTCCATACATACATGTCGAAAGATCATTGGCTCTCCGTTCTAACGGCTAGTTGACTTTCAGACATTTGTCCTTCCTCGTACATTCAATACTCTGAGTCTCTTGTACATAACTCAGTCTGAATGTTTGTCTCATTGGAGTCTTACTGACATTCTCTTTGTCTCTTGTCCCATAGCGTAAATAACCTTTTTGCTTTGGATTTACATGATTCAGGTAAACTGAACCAAGGCCTAAGTCAGGTCTTAAGTGCATTCAGCACAGTCTGATAGATTATTCAGCCAAGTATGTGTAACATTTTTCTGTCCGCAGCTTTCAGTTCAGGGGGGAAGTCCTTCTTCTTTGCTTTCCCAGCAGCTATTTGCTTCTTCCCTTCCCCCTTTTTGGCATCATCGTCGTTGATTCGGCCAACGACCTCATTTACTGACTCCGCTAATAAAGTGAACTGACTGTCCATCTCAGTCTGCTTTGCCTGCAGTTGCCCTATCTGCCCTGCCATCATCCTCAGTTCAACACTGCTTTCTACACTCAGAACCGATCTACGCTGAACAAACAACATGCTCAGACACCTTATGAAACTTGGAACAAGAGGAAGCCTCGCATCTCTTATTTCCATATTTTTGGGTGTAAGTGTTTCATCCTGAACAATGGGAAAGACCAGCTGAAAGACTTTGATAGCAAATCTGATGAGGGAGTTTTCTTATGATACTCCTCAGTCAGTAAAGCTTTCAGGGTGTACAACTGTCGGACTCTTTGTGTGGAGGAAACACCTCATGTTGTGTTTGATGAGTCTGTATCAGTGCATAGGAAACAGGTTCCGTGTTCTGACACTGAGGGGGTTACCAAGAGAGTAACAAGACTGAGTCTGAAAAATCCTGAATTCAAGATCAAACTTGTCAGTGCTCCCAAAGGATGGGATTATGATGATGAAGATCAGGATGGACCTCAGGCCAACCCTCAGCAAGCCCCTGCCTCGAAGAATGTTGAGTCTCAGACGGAGGGACAGACTCAACCTGAGGTACGTACTGTCGGTGATGATGATTCTGCACCTGAGACAGTTACTGAGTCCAACTCTGTAGGGGGAAACAATGTCTTTGATATTGGCCAACCCTCAGGAAATGACTCAGTATCGCCTGTTCTTGCTCGTTCCGCTTCTTTACCTGTTATTGTAGAGACTAATGTTTCAGGATCAAGCGAGGGAACGTCAGCAGCTCCCAGTGCTCCCGTCAGCAGGAGGCGATGGCTAGATGATCACTCATTGGCTGATATCATTGGTGATATCAATGAGGGGGTCAGGATGAGGTTGTCCTTTGGCGAGAGTGCTATGTTTTGTTGTTTCCTGAGTGATCAGGAACCTAAGAATATAGAAGAAGCTCTTGCTGACCCCAACTGGATCCTAGCCATGCAGGATGAGCTCAATCAGTTTGAGCGGAATCAGGTTTGGGAGTTAGTTGAGAGACCTAGGCGTCAACATGTTATTGGCACTAAGTGGGTCTTTAAGAACAAGAGGGATGAGAATAATGTTGTTGTCAGAAATAAGGTCAGACTAGTAGCAAAGGGTTACTCTCAGGCCGAAGGAATAGACTATGATGAGACCTTTGCTCCAGTCGCAAGGTTGGAAGCAATCAGGTTGTTTCTGGCATATGCAACATTCAAGAAATTCAAAGTGTATCAGATGGATGTAAAGAGTGCTTTTCTGAATGGTGTACTGAACGAGGAGGTATATGTTGAGCAACCTCCAGGGTTCGAAGTTGGTGACAAGGTATATCACCTGAAGAAAGCTTTTTATGGCCTGAAGCAAGCTCCGAGAGCTTGGTATGATACACTATCCCAATTCCTGATAGACCACGGGTTCGTGAAAGGAACAGTGGACAGGACCCTCTTTCGGATATCCGAAGGGGAGGACATTCTCTTGGTTCAGATTTATGTGGATGACATAATTTTTGGATCTCCTAATTTGAAGCTTTGTGAGAAATTCTCCAAGCTGATGACTGGGAAATTTGAGATGTCAATGATGGGAGAAATAAATTTCTTTCTGGGTCTCCAAGTCAGGCAAACTGACTCCGGAATCTTCATAAATCAGTCCAAGTATGCGAGGGACTTGATTCAGAAATTCAGAGTTCAGTCCAGCAAAGTCTCACGTATTTCCATGAACACAAATGAGAAGCTGGATCCTGACAGAGAAGGAGTCTCAGTAAATCAGACTGAATATAGGGCACTGATAGGATCTTCATTGTACCTGACTGCTAGTCGTCCTGACATCACTTATGCAGTCGGAGTGTGTGCAAGGTATCAGTCTGATCCAAAGAAGAGTCATCTAGAGAATGCACTGAAATACCTGAGAGGTACAGTCAATTTAGGACTTTGGTATCCCTCTGATGACAACCTAGAACTGACTGGCTATTCAGATGCAGATTATGGAGGTTGTAGGCTTGATAGGAAATCAACTACAGGCACATGTCAGTTTCTAGGGAGTAAACTGATCTCTTTATTTTCAAAGAAGCAAACAGGTGTTGCAACGTCTACTACTGAGGCTGAGTATATGGCGGCAGGCAGTTGTTGTTCTCAGATTTTTTGGCTGAAACAGCAACTGAGAGACTACCAAATTGAGGCCACTGAAGTCCCAATTTATTGTGACAATAATAGTGTCATTGCCATATCCCAAAACCCAGTCTTACACACAAGGTGTAAGCATGTAGACATCAGGCATCACTTTATCAGAGATCATGTTGAGAAGAAGGACATCAGGATGGAGAGAGTCCCTGCTGATAAACAGAGAGCTGACATCTTGACTAAGGCTTTGCCTGAAACCAGGTTTGTTGAATTATCAGTAGAGTTAGGACTCCTTGACCCAGGCTTAGGAGATTCTAACTGAATCTCATATCAGAATCAGTAAGGTCAGGAGGAATGATTACCTAGGACTCATGAAGAATGAATATCAGAGAGAATGTGAATGGTTGTAGGGGGAACATTCAGTATAAAAGGGATGAGCAGTACAGACTGATTAAGATTCAGGACACTGAATTCAGGGCTTGTCACCCTGATAGGTCAAATGTGGTATCAGTCAGAATACAAATCTGACTGACTGGTATGTTTCCTGATTTTCTTTCAGTCATCGTATCTTGCGTGCATCATTCTTAATATTGTTTGCCATATTGTCAAATCAATTTATTTTGTCATTTAATATTCAGTTATTATTTAATGAAAATTATTTGAATTAAATACGGATATTCTCTGACGTGCATTTAATGCACAGAGGGCGGGAACAGTTTTCGATAAAGTTTTGACTCATTACTGTTGAAAACCGAAGAGTCTTCGTGCATCTTGCGTTTTAATCTTAACCATTGAATCTCATAAGTCATAATTTTCTAAGCCATCCGATTAAAACTGGATTTTAGTATAAATAAGGGAAGTTTTTGTTATTGCAACCTTTATGCACTCAAATCTTTTCTTGATATATTTCTCTCTGCAAACCGATTTTCTTCATATCTCCATATTACATTCATGGCTTCTCCTTCTGTGGACTCGTTCTTTGGGAACCTTTTTCATCTCAGAAACGAAATCCATTGGGAACCATTTGGAGATTTTACCTCTAATCATCCTGACATCCTGCCTATAAAGGATCTTTTTGACAATGCAGGACTTCTGCAATTTATCACTACAAGACCCTAAAGACTCCATACTCGTCTTGTTGCTGCCTTCTATCTCAAGATGGCACAGAACAAGGATTCCCAGGAGTGGGAGACGTGCATTCCCCTAACTTCGTGTGTGAAGGGGAAGGATGGTGAGGAAGAGATGACCAGGAGGTGGGTCACTCTCAATATCAGGGAGAAGATTAAGGAGGTTTTTAATCTTCCCAACTCTGGACGAAGCCCGGTTGATTATGGGTTTGGGACTGAGAAGGATTATCTCCAGTCCCTCTGTGATGGTGATGTGGTCCTGAAGTCGGGCCTGAACAAATCGGTGCTGAGGACTTGAGTCAGGTCTTATGTGCGTTCAGCACAGCCTGATAGGTTAACACTTACTCTTCACTGACTAAGTTCTGTCCTGAGTATGCTTAGTGTACTCAGTAGAAGCATCAGCCAATGGTACTTCAGGATTATCTTCAGGACGAATCATCAAGCTTCGTTCTTCAGCTTCAGTTCAGGCAATCTTCAGCAAGACTGACTCTGACTTCTTCAGGATGGATTGTACATCAGACTTTAGTAAATTGGGTCGACTCCAATATTCTTCAGTCTTCAGCGTGTTCCCCCTGAACTGAATTCCTAACCTGACTATCCTGAACTTAGACAAACCTGAACAACTATACTTAGGCAAATTCATCAGGTGTTTTGGGATCTAATCAAAATACTCAGATTGTCCCAACAAGTTATATCATATTTCAACTTTTCTTGACATGTAGATTACTATATCATATAATTATATCATATTTGAATTGACACCATCTTCCTGTTTGCACTTCTTGAAAGTATTGTATCGTTCCATTAGAAATGCAATATTTAATTTTGCATCTTTAAGGGTGAATGACTTAAAAAACACATCATTAACAGAGGTCATAGCCACAAAGAGTGCATGAGACTTGTTTGAGTTTGGCCCATCCCAATTACCGT
>JAPKLY010000090.1:51830-93166 GCA_026898435.1 Prunella vulgaris
CTCGATCTTGAAGTATTGTAATTTATAGTGGGATTCTTCGATACAATTATGATGTTAGACTTTAATTGAAAATTAATTTTGGTCAAGATATAATTAATTATTATTTGGGAGGGTAGGTTTACATTTATGAGATAGAATAAATTTATCATTGATGACATCATCTTAGGGCAAAATAGATCTTTTTTTAGAAGAATGAAAAAAGGATCATTGGGACTTCAAAAAGTGCAATATTTTATTTTTGCTAAGTGCATGTTTGCAATCTCTAGTAGAATTGAAAAAGTGATATTAAGTACTTTTAGTTGCAAAATGAAAAATAAGAAGTGTTTAAAATTTCTATTAAGTAATTTTAGTTGCAAAATGAAAAATAAGAAGTATTTAAGTAATCGGTTGAGGAAATGGGAAGGTATGAAATTGTCTATTGGAGGAAGACTTGTTTTGATAAATGTGGTTCTCTCTTCTATCCCTGTATACCTACTATCTATTAATCGTGCTCCCAAAAATGCTTTGAGTGAAATTATCAAGCTACAAAGAAATTTTTTATGGGGGGGCAGCGAAAGTATTAAAAAATATATTGGATTAAATGGGAAACTATTTGTAATCCAAAGCTATTAAGGGGTCTTAGGGTAAAAGATTTGGAGTGTTTTAACATTGCAATTTTAGGTAAGTGGATGTGGAAATTTTATATTGAACAATCAAGTCTTTGGGCAAGAGTAATCAAATCTAGATGGGGTGTCAAGTGGGGGTTGGGATTGGGTAATATTGATTCAAACAGGGGAGGAATACCAAATGGTTGGTGGGGCGAGGTGTTAAAAGCTTGTGGGGATAGACAAGAGGGATGGTTCTTTTCAGGTATGGAGAAAGTTATGGGGGATGGTAGTGATACTAGCTTTTGGGACGATAGATGGGCTGGGGAAGTGTCTTTGAGATCTAGGTTCCCTAGATTATTTCATTTGAGTATGAATAAAAGGGCAAAAGTGAGTGAAATGGGGGAGTGAAAGGAAGGGACTTGGGTTTGGAGGTGGTGGTGGAGAAGGGATTTATTCGAAAGGGAACTTCAATTGCTTAACGAGTTAATTCTAGTGATTGACAGGTATCAGCCGAGACATGGAGAGAAAGACACATGGAGATGGAGCTTGGAAGCGGATAGGAGATACAAAACAAAAGAAGTATATGACAAGTTGTTTCAACAGAAAAGCCGAAGAGTTGAGGAGAAGAAATTTAAATTAATTTGGGACAACGTAGCGCCGTCAAAAGTCCAAGTGCTTGCATGGAGAGTTATCTGGGAAAGAATTCCGACTACAACAAATCTTGATAGGTGTCACATTCTACCCCCAAATGCAAGTATAAATTGTGTCTTTTGCAACGAGGTACCCGAAACGGTTAGTCACGTATTTTTTTAGTGCAACTTCTCTTACAAGTTTTGGATGGAGTGTGTTAAATGGATTGGTATAGAAACAGTTTTACCCTCCAATCCATCAATAAACTTTCATTTTAGTAGATTGTTGAGTGGAAAGGATGGTGTAAAATTGGCAACTTGCATTTGGGAATGAGGCATTTGGATGTTGTGGAAGACGAGAAACAAGATTATTTTTTGCAATGAAAGAACAACACTTGAGGTTATGATTAAGGAATTGAAGACACGGTTATGGAGCTGGATTGTTTCTTCAAAAGGCAAATGTTGTACGGGTTCGCTTACGGAATGGCTTGAAACTCCAAAATTAGTAGGAAGATGTTAAAGACTATTCTTCTTGTAATCTCTATTAATTAGAGAGGTTCTTGGGGATGGAATGTATAACTGTGGGTATTCCTTATACCCAAAGTTGATTTAATAAAAAAACTTTATTTTACCGATAAAAAAAAAGTGTTTAAAATTTAAGTAAAAAAGAGGGTGCAAAAAAAGTGTTTCTAAAAAGGGTATTGAATATTATTTTTTTTTTCTTAAAAGAGAGTGCAAAAAAAGTGTTTCTAAAAAGTTAGAAGTTAAAAATTATTGCTTGACCAAAAGTGATAATAAGCACTTACAATAATAGTTGAAAACATGTTTTAAGTGTTTTTTTTCAAAAATTAAGCACTTTTACTTTTTACTAATATATCACTCGTGCATCTGCACGGTTTGTAAATATAAAATATATATAATATTCATTTTTATTATTGTTATTTTTGCATAAAAATGTGTATTCTTTTGTTGTTGAATAAAATGTAAAAAGTATTACATGCATATTTTGTGCACAATTCGTACATGTATTTTTATGCACGATTTGTACATGCATATTTTGTGTACGATCCATACATGCACATTTTGTGTACGATATATACATGCACATTTTTTGAATGATCAATATGTACACTTCTCGTAATCGATCTGTACGTTCACATTTTTGTAAAGAATCCTTACATTCAATACAAATTTCTTGAATGATCCCTATGTGTGCACTTTTCTAGAACAGTTAGTCTGTTCATGTGCACGATTCATAGAAATTCAATTAGTAGATTGAGAAGATGAAAATCTAATAATATATCATAAAACTATTTTGAAATCATATTTTATCCATCTCAAAATTCGTCTTTTAATTGAATTTCTCTTTTTATATGCACTTATTCTCTTTAACTACATTTTGTGAAGAAACTCAATTGTTAGTTTTACTAAAAAAAAAGAGCAAAGTATTATGTGAATGATACACACAATAAATTTTATGGTGAACAACAATTTATTCAAATATTGTACCCGTGCGATGCACGATAATTTTTTTAATATCGTATTAAAATACCTGATAAAACATATGAATATACTTATACATGAAATAAATTTGTATCATTCTAGCTACTTGAATTGTACTTTAATTTATAATAGTTAATTTTATATAAATACACCACATTTTACTCAACTTTCAATTTAATCCCCAACTTTACAATTATTATTAAAAATCCCAACCTTTTAAATAATTTCAATTCGAAACACATTTTTTTTATTTCCGGCGGAAAACTGACGTATCTCGCCGGAACGCTTAAAAAGTTGTCACGCTGGCGTTCACGTATTAAATTACAGTTCTATTTTTAATTTTTTAGTTTCCACATCATATATAATATATATAAAAAATAACAAAAATCTATATTAAAAAAAGTTTTTTTGAATGAGAAATACGATGAAAAAAATATTTTTACATCAGATTCAAGGTAGACTTGAAACGACACTAAAAAATGTCTTTTTAATATAATTTTTTGTTATTTTTTGTGTATGTGATATATGGTGTGAAAACTAAAAACTAAAAAATAAAAATGTAATTTAATACGTATACGTACGCCAGCTTGACAACCTTTCACTCGCTCCAGTGAGATACGTCATCAATTGCGGGCCAAAAATAAAAAATGTGTATCAAATTGAAATCCTTTAAAGGTTGAGATTTTTAATAATAATAGTGAAACTCGGGATTAAATTGAAAGTTGAGTATAATGTGGTGTATTTATATAGAATTAACCCTTTATAATATAATTAGATATAAATTCAATAAACACATGAATCATAATAATAGAAGATATAGAATATGTATCATGTATAATACCATCTTATACAAATTTATATTTTTCTTGTTTATTTATAGCTAAGTAATTTTGTAAATGTTCTTTTTATATTTCTAAATTTAAAAAAATTTAAAGATTTAAATATTCTATTAAAAATTTAAAACTCTTAAAATCATCAATATTCTTAAACACCTCTAGTAATACATAGTAGTCGAATACTTTTATAATTTAACTTGTAGGAGATGCATTGCACAAAGTAAACATTTAGTAGCCAATTGGTAATCTTTCCTTGGAACATAAATTCAAAAGAATAGCTATTTGTTTAAGTTTCATTTTGCAACTTCAGAAACTCATAAACTTTCATCATATCCAACTATCATTAAAAATTATCTATATATCTAGACACATCGTTTTTCATCAAATAAACATCTCTTTGGACCACTATTTATTGGAAGTTTCTCTATACAACTTAATCTTCTATCTTGATTGGAGGTAATCTTCAGTTGACACCTAAGAGAAACAAAATCTCACCATTAACTAATTAATGCTTTTATTAAAACCGTAAAAGAATAACTCAGTTATAAACTAAGTTTAATACATGATTTCATAATGAATCAAACCAACATTTCCTTGATTGGCTGCATCATCATTCTTGTTAATCTATCAAATATATCATCAACATCAATTAATATTTATTCAACAATAAATTACCTAAATAGTTTATTATTAACATTGCCTCATTAACACATACTTAATTTTATTAAATCTTTTTCAACAAATTGTTATACAGGGGAAACACACATATAAAAAATTGTACATAGATGAATAAACTTTAAATAATTACCTTTTCTCGTCCAAAATTTCAAAACATAACAAAATATCTCATCATCAATTAAAGGAGAAAAAAATAATTTATTAGCTTCTCATCTGTAGTTAATTTTATAACAATGTACTGGTTATCGTCGTCTACTTACTTGTTCAGTTCTCACTTGTGAATGATGTCCTCAATTAGTTGCATTTGCACCATTTCATTACTAATAAATTCAAATATTCAATTAATTCATTAGTGCAAATGCTCAGATAAAAGTTATCTTTTTTTTTTTTGTTCTATTGGTTATCACAATCTATATATTCAACAAAAAAATCAATTGATTCCAACTTTCATGAAAAAAAAATAAAAATTTCTCAATAGTAAGAAAATTTAGAAAATTAATAGTTTGGTTTGACAAAGATTTAAAAGCAACAATCCATAAATTATAATCAATTGCAACTATTTTTTTTTCAACAATAGCAGAAACCCCTAAATCTCTTCTATATAAGAAAATAATAAAAAGTAGCAGAACTCCAAAATTCAAAGTGTTAGTGAATTGTACTAAATAATATGTCTCTACAGAGTGAGGATATATATATATATATATATATATATATATATATATATAGATAGATAGATATATATTGTTTTAATGAAGTTTTATGTTCTTTTCTCAATTTTTACTGGTTATGCACCAATGCCGGTAATATTAGGAATTTGACAGTGAAAAAATATGAATAGTAATTAGGATTTTGATTTAAAAGGGAAATATAGTCTTTTTATTTTTATTTTTAAATGATGGTAGTGTATTTATGAAAAAGGTGAGTGTCAATAACCTGAGCCCAAATAAAATTAGCACATCAAAATAAATAAGGCTCAGGTTATTGACACTAGCCTTTTTGGTAAATAAACTAGCCAGATTAATAAACTACTTTTTTGGGAAATACACTACCCTTTGTTCGGTAATTTTTTTCGAAAAAAAATTTGAACGTAGTGTAAAAAAAAATTTGTGAGAAAATTTTTACCGAAAATTTATAAAAATTTCGAAAAAAAATGTTGAACATAGTAAAGGTAGTGTATTTCCCAAAATGGCTAGTGTTAATAACATGGGCCAATAAATAAATGAGAAAGTTGGGCCAAAATTTCATCAACGGCCCATAAGATTGTACCATCATCTATTATACTTTTGTTCTCTTCCTCGGTCATTACCACGGATTTTCAGCGGCCCGCTGCCTCCTCTACCTAAACCGACGTCGCCGCCTGTGCTCTACATCAGATACAGTCGCCTCCGCGCTGCCACACGCGACGCACCCCCACGGCCACGCCACGCTGTCAACTGAAGGTACAATTGAATCTGATTATATTTTATTAGGGTTTCAAGATTATTTTTTTGCAAGTGTGGGCTCAACATTTTTTGCAAACGGTTTGCGATTTTGTGAGTAAAAATCAGGCGTCCCTGTGAATATGGACAAAAAATAACAAAATTAGATTCGGGTTTAAAGTTGACTGCTCACTCGCTACGGTAGGAAGTGCATTTTACTGTTGAGCGAGTGACTGTTAACTCGCCCGTAAAATCATCGACAAATTACTGCTTTTTTTATATATTTAGAGTTTGTAAATTGGTTGCAATATCTAAGTAGATTTGAAAAAGTAATATTAAATAATTTTAATAGGAGCAATACTTGTGTATAAATTTCTATCCTAGAAATATTCATTTTTTAAAAATTCGCGGATCTAAATCGGGTCGGGTCAGATTTGGACATTTTTTTTCAAAATTCGCGCAACTTGTAGTTCCAGGTTTTTTCGCTCCCAGGAATGTTACAATTTGGGCAAAAGCGTGTTACAATTAGGCAAAATTTGTGTTATTAATTCTTAAAAAATTAATTTTTTGTACTTTTCAAGTAACTATAAAGAAAATATGTATTTCTGCAAGTATAAATATGTGTTACTTAATTTATTTTTTATTTTCTTTGTTGATTTATGTTAATAATATGTTATTCATGTACGTAATACATTATTTAATACCTTATATATGTTATATAAAATATTATATTTTTATAAGGATAAATAAATGTTTGTGCATACAGTAACACACATTTGATTTTGTAGTAACAAACATTTACTCTAATTGTAACAAACATTTGCAGTAACACACATTTACTCTAATTGTAACATACATTTGCAGTAACACACATTTACTCTAATTGTAGCGCACATTTACTCTAGATGTAACACACATTTGCAGTAACACAAATTTACTCCAAGTGTAACATAAATTTGCAGTAATACATATTTACTTTAATTGTAACACATATTTGTTCCTCAATTTGTGTTATTATATGAGCATATATGTGTTACTATAGGATAAAATGTATTTTTATTAAGAATAAATGTGTTACACATACAATGTAACATATACATGTGTTACATTGCATGAAAAATATTTACTTTACAAAAATAAATGAATATGTGTAGAAAACAACATTTAATCTGGTTGTAACACACGTTTTGCCTTAAAGTAACATGCATTTGCCCCAATTGTAACATACCTGGGAGCGAAAATCACAAGCTAAGCGAATTTTGGAAAAAAATACTCAAAATCCGTAGAATTTTGTATATAAGTGTTTGTCTTTTAATAGAAAAATGAAAAATAAAGAGTATTTTATATTTAATATCAGATTCTTAATTATATTAGAGATTGCGAACATACACCAAAAATATAATAAGCACCTATAATAATAATTACAAAATATATTTTAAATGTTTTTTTTTAAATAAACACTTTTACTTTATTTAGTGCTAAATCTCACGATCAAAAAAATGTGTGGGCCTAGTTTTAAAAACAGAAGATCCATTGCATCCTACATATTGCAGGGTTTTAGCCAACGACCCTCACCGCCGAAGCGCCGCCATGAACCACCACAACGGGCGGCGGAAGAAGCAGAAACTGACACCGGAAGCGCAGTTCCGGTCGACACTCGACCACTGCTCCAAATCGAAAGACCTCTCTACTGCAATCTCTCTCTATGAATCTTCGGCGTCTCCGACCCTTACTCTCAACAACCTCAACTCCTTCCTTTATATCTGTTCCAACTCCCTGTCTGCCCCTGAAACCCGAAAAGACGCGATTGATTTCGGGTTCAAGCTGTTCAACCACCATAACAATGACAATTTCAAGCCTAACGAGGCAACGCTCACTGCTGTGGCCCGTTTGGCGGCGGCGAAAGGCGATGGAGACTACGCGTTTGAGCTCGCAAAGAGCGTGAAGAACTATGCTGTTGCGCCGAAGCTAAGAACCCTTGCACCGGCGTTGAATTGCTATTGTGGTGTTGGAGCTGCGGAAAAGGCTTACGAAGTGGAGGAATATGTTGAATCTGTGGGGTTGCACCTTGAGGAATCTGAATTAGCGGCACTGCTAAAGGTATTTTTCTTTTTTGGAGGGGGTTGAGATTGAAAGCCCTTTGTTGTGGTGATTGAGATGTTGATTTTGCGTACTCTAATTTTTTGTTGTCGGCTAAATTTCTGAATTCTTGCTGTGTTTTTTAAAGGAGAGATTGCGAATCCTTTCTAATTTATGTTAAATGTTTCCTTTGGTTCAAGTTATATATGATGATCTATTACTTGCCCATTTGAATGATCATGATCGTCGTTGTCATGATTTTTTGAATTTATAATTTATAATGCTTATTCATGACGAATGTTGATCTTTTGTTGTATGTGGACAGTAATAGAAGGAAAAGTATTTCTTTCCCCCCCTTTCTTTATAATCTAAACAAAGTATCACGATCTTAATATCCATGAACTATTATGTGCTTTTGAAGGTGAGTGTTGAGACAGGGAGGGAGAACAAGGTGTACGTGTATCTGCACAAACTCAGACGAACCATAAGAGCAGTTGAAGAGTCAACAATGGCAATTATAGAGAGCTGGTTCAAAGGAAGAAAGGCTGCTGAGGTGGGTTTAGTTAGTTTGGATCAGAATGAGATCAAGGAAGCCATTATAAAGAATGGAGGGGGTTGGCATGGACTTGGGTGGCTTGGGCAGGGAGAGTGGGTTGTGCAGAGATCGAGTATTGCCTCAGATGGCTTGTGTTGTGCGTGTTCTGAGCAGTTGGTTTGCGTTGATATTGATAGAGCAGAGACTGATAAGTTTGCACAATCAATTGCTTCTTTAGCCATGGAAAGAGGACTTCAATCAAATTTTAAGGAATTTCAGGTTAGATTACTTTTCTAATTTAATTATTCAAGTTCCCTTATCTCTGCCATGCTAACACATATATCTAATGCTAGGAAGTAAATCATTTTAAGTGTGAGTATTATGTCTTGACTCGTGATTAATGGATATTTTAATTAGTACAAAGATACCTGAAGAACTATGGTCTTTGTTTTATTTACTTTCAAGTCATTTGATAAGATGAGTTCAGTTATAAATCCTTGAATTCCTACTTTCTCACTTAAATTTGAAGGATTGGCTGGAACAACATTCTGAATATGAAACTGTGGTAGATGGAGCAAATATTGGATTGTACCAGCAGAATTTTGCGGAGGGGAGTTTTAGTATCGCACAGGTTCTGAGTTTCATTCTCTTTTTTTTTTTAGTTGTATTCTCTTTTCTGTGATACAAAAGCAATAGCCATAACTCATTTTCTTTTCTTCCCAAACTTATATAGAACAGCTTGATGCTGTGGTGAAAGAAGTGCATGACAAGACCAAGAAATGGCCCCTTATTGTACTGCATAAAAAGCGTGTCCGGTCGCTTCTTGAGGATGCCCGTAATAGAGAGCCGATTCAGGATTTGATGGATTTAGGAGTGCTATATGGAACACCATATGGATCGAATGATGATTGGTACATTTTTATATTGTAATCTGTAAAGAATATATGTTCGTTTTGGTTTATTTTCTGTATAAATTGCAGGAATTAAAGTTTAGTCTAGCTAATCTTTTTCGGGATTTTCTCTAGCTTCTTCAATTATGTTTATTTAAAAGTATCACGATTTTCACTTCTTCGCTAACTATTTTATATTTTAAGACGACTTCAGTTCCTATATAGGATATTCATATTTCAAGTTTTGTCTCAAAAATTAATGCTGGACTTTTTATGTGTGCATCCCACCTCCTGTTAAGCTCATGGCCTCTTTCCTTTTCTTTGATTAATAACCCCAGGTATTGGCTTTATGCTGCTGTTAAACTGAAGTGCCTGTTAGTAACAAATGATGAAATGAGAGATCATATTTTTGAGCTCCTTGGCAGCAATTTTTTCTTCAGATGGAAAGAAAGTCATCAGGTAGAAATTTGAACTTCACAGTTTCCCTAAAAAAGTATTCTTGCTTGTCTTAATGCCAGCAACAATCAGAATGGTATAAATCATACACATTCCTGAATCAAGTATCTGTTGATGAAGTTGGATACTAATGATGCTTTGAACTATTAGAAAAGGAGAAAATTGGTAGAATAATGCATCATTCAATGCTGAGAAGCATTCAAGGAACAATCTTCCATATCACATGTTTTCCTGCAATGCAGCTTCAGTGCTCCACGCTCTTAGACATATGAACTTGGTGATTATTAGAAGAATGGACTTAATGACACTTAAACTTCGTCAAAAGAATTTTTCAAAACTGGAATTTGTTATTATTGAATTTGGTTCTCAGCTGTCCCAAATCCCAATAATTTTTAGTTGACTTAAATACTTGCTGTACGGGATATATATAAGGTCTTGACAAAAATTGAGAGAAAATTTATTCATAAGGAGATGAGATTATATTTTTCCTTTTTCTTGTTATTTTAAATGTTTTTGAACTACTGTTTAAGTAGTCTGGTGATTGATGTGTCTGCCTTCCATATGGCAGGTTAGATACACATTCCTGAAGGGCAGTCTAAAACTTATCATGCCACCTATGTATTCTGTCATCATCCAGGTAATGCTTTTGCTATACATGTTTTGTAGAGATCATGGCTTCTGATAATATACTAGGAACAGAATCTAATTTTTAGGTTAGTACTCCCAAATCTAGAACGAGTGCTTCACCAATTTTGAACTGTTTCTTGTATGTACTTTGACAATGTATTGTCGTGTTATGTGATCATCAGTGTTTAATGACTCTGTTAGTTTTAATATTGACACTTTTGCAATAATGCTTCGTATTTGAAGTTCATATATTTTTCCTGGCTTCTAATTTATCATTGATATATCAGAGTTACTTTGATGAACAAAAACACATTTTTTTATTTATACTACAGGAATCTCAGAAGGGATCGTGGCATGTACCTCTAGGTGGGGAAGTTAGCGATGAGTCTTTAAGAAGTTGGCTTTGCGTGACCAGATCAGCATCTCATGAAGCTGATAAAGTTTCTGAATAAAGAATATGGTAATAGTAGCGATAGTTATTTAAAGTTGAACAATCAAATTGCAATCTCTACTCGGTAAAAGAATACATGAGTTTCTAAACCGGTCTCGTTTAACTAGTTGCTAAATGATCATGCTCATGCATAACTGATGTCTACAGAATTATTTAAGAGAATGATTGGATCCTTTAATTTCCAAATCAGTATGTGTTTTTAACTGTATTTATAGTGAGTTGTTTTCTTGTGCTGCTTTGAACTGCCTCAGTGTAGCTTGATTTTCGTGTAGTCCTTTGTGCTTCTTCTACAATAGAATCTTTTGGCAACATGTCCGTTAACTCCTAGGATAATCTTAGTTGTGATTTTTGAATATCTGAGTTTTTAACTGATGTCATAAAAGTGCTAAGTGATGGTAGAATTTACTGGAAAGTAGAGAAGATAAAGAGCATTTATTGTTGGTATCAATTATCAAACAACTCAAATAATAAACATAGTTTATAAATGTTATGACATTAATTTCATCCTCGCATTTCCTTCAATATGATGTTACTTTTCATAACTCTAGCCAGCAATCTGCAAATGAATTCCACCACCTTAAATGGGATTTGCTTAACTATTTTTTGAATACTCGTTTAACTATTCCTGGAAAGTGGGTGTTCATGAAATAGTTTTCCCAGTCAATCTTTTTTGCATCAAAATTGAACATCTCTATCTCTCTCTCTACTCCACTTTCTTCTGCTGCCCTTCTCAGTTTCTCTGTATTCATATCATCATAGCTGCCATTTAAGAAAAAAAAAAAAAAAACAAGTTAGTTATATACAATTTTACATGAACTAATTAGTCTAAGCAAACATTCATTATCAACAAAGTCTCAATTTCCCAATCTGGGTTTTTTTTTTTCTTCTTGACATTGGGTGCTCGTGTGTACATATTTTGCAAAAACCATTAATAGATGAGCAATTCTCTTGTGCCACGGGTGTACACTGTAATTTTGAACAGTATCAGTTGTTTTCACAGAATTAGTTAACTAATATTGTTTAAGAACACAATTGAGTTGTACGGTGCACATGATGCATACAAGACTTAGTCTTAATAGATACTTACAATGCTTTGAAAAACAAATAAGGTGCATAAAGATCGATCAAACGCATCACAAACTTGATCTTTCTGTTTTGTTCGTGGTAAATGCGCCCAAAGATTTGGCAACATGCTGCATTTAAAATTTGCAAAACCTAACCACAACGAAAAACAACATAACATTAGCCAAGAATGAAGAAAAGAATTAGATGGAGATGAAGTTAAAATTCATTGGACCTTGAGAGGAAGATAGTATCGAAACATCATGTATCTTTGGAAGCTGGCCATTGTGCTGAGAACTGTAACTTTCCCAACTATAACAGCCTTTCCATCATTACCAATCCAGGGATTCTCAGTGAAATATCTGAGACCATATTTCTGTACATAAGTAAATTCCAGGGGATTTGATACAGAAGTTCCGATGTGGTAAATGCTCTCACTTGGATTTGGTTCCTTTGCATGGGCCACCATTGCTACTATCATTGCATTCACCACCATATCCGCCGGAATCTGCAAATTTGTTTACTTCTTAACTTTAGGCCAAATAAGATGTTACACTTGATCATTTGAGTTGAAATTCAATTTGTTTCAATAACTTTGGACCTCTTTAGAATTAGATCTAAAAAGACCCATGACTTGCCAATCGGTCTGGTTTTTAGACGACGTTGTATGACGCAAAACATATGTGATTGTGCGTGTAAAATAAAAAAACGACGTTGAATGCTCAATACACAAATTGACGTGTGCGCGTAAAATATCGAGGGTGAATATTGTAATTTACTCACCAAGTCGACAATGGTCTTAGGATCGCCGAGAAAACATGTTATTCTCCCCTTACCATATCCAACAGCTAAGCTATCAATAGTTCTGGTGATCATTCCACTTTGTTAATTTCTTTTTTCTTTTTGTAAAACAATATTAGTAAATAAAATGAGAAATAATTACCTGATGCCTTCAACCCAACCTGGGAATGGATCTTTAAAAGTGCTAGTGACCATGGTTGGACGAATTATTACAAGAGGAATGCTTTCTTTCATCTCTCCCAATAACATCTCTCCCATTGCCTTTGTGAACACATACGTATTTGGCCATCCATATTTCCTTGCTCTGTTGTATCATATTCACCAACATCAAATATATATTTTCTTCTCCAATTTCATCACATACAAATACTTATGTCTCAATTTATGGTATTTAATTTTATTATATTGAGATCCTAAATGAAAAAATCTTTATAATATATATGAAGAAACTATAAGCATCATATATTATAAATGCATTGTGGTCTAATTTATAATTGCTACAAGGTCAAATCCTTCATTTCTATTGTCCATTTATAATTTACTAGCCTTAACTCCACACTAATTAAATAAATAAATATATATATATATATATATATACAAAAATTTATATAAAAATTTTTACGGTAGAAATTTCTAAAAATAAACTTAAAAATAAAGAAAAAGACGCTAATGCCCTTTTAAATTTTTTTTCTTTTTCTCGCGTTTCCTCCCCTCCGCCTAACCGTCCCAGGTATATAGGTTTATGCATGTTGCATCTAATTTTTCTTTCCTTTTTCTTTTTTTAGCCACATAACTATTTTATTTTTTAAATTAATGTGTTAGTTAAAGAAAAATCAAGTAATATTATATTACAAATTTAAAAGTTTGGTTTCAAATTGTATTACTATATAGACATATGTGTGTTACTGAAAAATAAAATTTGTGTTACTATCATATTAAATGTTATTATTTTACATATATTCATTTATTTTTATAGAATAAATAATTTTTCATATAATATAAGAAAAAAATATGTGTTTTATAAGAAAAATATTATTTTGTCACAAATATTTATTTATTATTATAGAAATATTTAATTTTTCATATAATAACACATATTAAATTGTAAAAAAAATTATTATTACATGAATTGTTATACCTAGATTTCAAGATATAATGATTAAATTTAAAAACATATATTTTTCCATATAGTAACACACATTTGCCTATATAGTAACACAAAATGAGGAGCAAATGTGTGTTACAATTAAGGCAAATGTATGTTACTATCATATAAAATGTTATTCTTTTTACATATATTCATTTATTTTTATAGAATAAATATTTTGTATTATATAAAGAGTAAAATATATATGTTTTACTATAAAAATAAATATTAGTTTTTCATAAATATATTATTTATTTTTATAAAAATAATTAATTTTTCATATAACAAGACATATAAAATAGTAAAAAGTGTATTACTACATGATTCAATATACATAGATTTTAAAAGAATGATGAATAAATAAGAAATACATATTTATTCTTAAAAAAACTTATTTTGTCCTTTTAGTAACATACATTTGTTCATATAGTAACATACGTTTGCCCATATAGTAACACAAAATGAGGAGCAAATGTGTGTTACAATTAGAGCAGATGTATGTTACTATCATATAAAATGTTATTCTTTTTACATATATTTATTTATTTTTATAAAATAAATATTTTTATATAATATAAAGAATAAATTTATGTTACTATAAGAATAAATATTAGTTTATCAAAATGTATTATTTATTTTTATAAAAATAATTAATTTTTCATATAATAATACATATAAAATAGTAAAAAATATATTATTACATGATTAAATATATCTAGATTTTAAGGATATGATGAATAAATAAGAAACGCATATTTATTCTTATAAAAACTCATGTTGTCCTTAAAGTAACACACATTTGTTCATATAGTAACACAAACTCAGAGCAAATTTGTGTTACAATTAGAGCAAATGTGTGTTACTGTAATATCGATTGTGTGTTACTATATTTACTTGAATTTTATCAAATTAATACATAATTTACAAATAAAAAAAATAAGTAAACTTTAGCCAGAGAAGAAGATATATGGTTTAGTAATTTAATGCGTTCACGGGAAAATGAGTTGTTTGGGTAAAGCCAGCACCGAGGTCGTCAGTGAAAAGAGTTTTTTGGGTAAGACCGTCATTTACTTTTTTTTAATTTATTTTAAAAAAAAAATTCTACGATAAAAATTTTTACGCAAGTGTAGCTCATATATATATATATATATATATATATATATATATATTTGTTTTGTTCAGTTTCGTCAAGACATGCCGAAGGTTTTTTCATTCAAACCAAATGATGTATATACAAAATCAAGATCAAACTGAATTTTTGGAGAAACACGAATTAATGTGGTCACTAGTTAACTTGATTATTTTTGTGAAAAATGAAATTTTCACATCTTTTATTTGTAATTTTGTATTGGGCTCTCGTTTTCTTTTTTAAATTTTTCACGGTTGAAATTATCTCACACAATTAGTCTTATTATAATTGTTTTCGGTGTTAATTTTGAAAACTTTAAAGTTGAAGTTAGATGCATTTTTTCTTATTGTTATTAACTAGACATCTATAAAAACAACTTAAATTAATATACATAATAATTTTTGAGTAGGTATTGTGTGAAGGTTGTTCGAAATATCCTTTTCGATTTTCTATTTACCCCATAACTGGCGGGGTAGTTAACCTGCATCTAGTGACAGTTAGAAATTGACCATGTTATATGCACCAATGTTAATTGGTAGGACTAGAGGTAGACGGTACGACATATTGAAAAAAAATTCGTCATACCGTTATCGTACCAAAATTTTCGATATTGAAAAATATCATACCGTTGTCATACCAAAAATTTCGGTATACCGAAAAAAAAAATCATACCATTTTCATACCGAAAATTTTGATATTTTTGGTATACAGAAAATTTTGATTTTTTCGGTATACCGAAATATTTCAATATGAAATTTTTGGTATATTGCGGTATACCGAAATTTCTATATTTATATACCGTTACCGTATCGAAATTTTCGATACGATACCATAACATACCGAAAATTTCGATAAATTCAATATATTTCGATACGATAAGTACGGTATACCGGTATTTTCGATATTTCCTCCACCCCTAGGTAGAACACAGAAAAGATGCACACACATACTCTAAGATCAATACACACCACCCTATTATATTATTTTTTATCACTCCCACAGTTTTTTTTTTTTTTTTTTTTCTCTTCTCTCTTATATGTATCTCCTTTTTCCCGTTTCATTTTTTTTTCTCTTTATCATTTTCTTTTCCCCAAGGCCTCAATATATGCAACTGCTAGTAACTAAAAGAATTCTCATTTAAAAGTATGAACTTATAGAAGATTGTGGAATTAATGCATTTATTTTAATTTTTTTTAACAATCCTCCTCATTCATTATGCTGGACTCTCAACTTTTTCTCTTATGAAATACATACCAATGAATAAACAATTTAATATGAGCAAAGTAGTTCTCAGCGGTATTAAGAAAGTACTCCATCTGTCCACCAAATATATGCACCTTTTTTTTTATATGTGGTTTAATGCAATATGTCAAATGATATTTTGGATTATTGTGAGGTCCGTTTATTAAGACTTAATTACTTTTTAAAAGTGATATTTTTTTATTCATAAGTGACATGTTTCATGTTATTAAACGGTCTCATATAATTTTTTTAATTTTAATTATTAAATTCCAAAGTGATCATAAGAAATAGGAAAATATACTATCTTTTTTAATAATTAAACATTATTTTAATATATATAAAAATCATGGTTAACCCATTCATATATGCAGTTCACTAAAACCATCACTTGGACTATGTTTTAAAAAGCGGGTTGGACAGGCCGGTCCGACCGCTACTCGAACGACATACCGAACGGTTCGAAAGCGTTGGACCGCTCTTCTTCTAAAGGGCCCAGAAAGCGGTTAAAAGCTGCAAAAGCGGGTTGGACCGGTCACTGGTTGGACCGGTCAACTCGGAGATTTTGCTTTTTTTTTTTTTAAATGATTTTTTTTTTTTTTGCAATTTATAATTTTCACTGAAACTCAATTTTTCAGCTTTGATTTTTTGTTTTATATTATCTCAATCACGTTTTTTTATCCTTATTTTTCTCCAAATTCATAATATTATTTTCACATCTTTCTACTAAATCATCTACGAAATTTGGATTGAAATCATGAGATCAAATTTTAGTGGTGTTAATTTTGATATTCATTCAAATTAAATATTTTTATGTTGTTAATCGTAGACATTTGATGAACTTATATATTTGATATTTTTAAGACATTTGGTGAATTTAATTTTATATACATTTGATATTTTTATGATATATGGTCTAATTTTAATAAAATATTGACATTTAATTTAGATAGTTAAAATTGAAATTTAAATAACAATATTAGATGTATATTTATTTAATTTTTATAGTAATTTGTACATAAAATTTAATATTTTTAGAGAAAAACTATTTATAATGCCTTTAATTTTTTTATATAATTACATATTATTTTATTATGATGTCATACCGGTTCAATTACTTTACTAACGGTTGGATCCGATCCGACCGATCCGACCGTAAATATTAAGGATGTCCGGTTCAACTTCCGCTTCCGCTTTTAAAACAGACTTGAAGTGAATAGAAGTCGGGTCACCATTTTGATGGGCTGGACCACCATCAAACGGTGGATAAAGAATTAATTACAATAAAATTAGTGATTATTTTATTTATATGCAATAAATAATATCAAATATTATTAATGAGAATGAATGATACATTAAAAATACATTTATTTCAAAAGTTAATGCCCCAATATTTATTTATGAACTCTCATTTCATCCACACATTTCAGTTATATTAAAAAGGTAGTTGGAAAATTAAAGATTCAGGTTTTTTTTTTAATCTCTAATTTAATTTCATTCAATAATTTAAGCATGACATGTCAAAATCATGTAATATAGAGTATATATATATATATGAGCATTTGGGCCTCCAAAAAAGAGATCCTTGCTTTTTCCATAAGCATCATTTTCAAAGGCCCAACTTAGCAATTCAATGAAGAGACATGTTGTTGGTTGAATTTATTGAGTTACCCTTTTACAAAATTTAGTTGCTATTATAATTAAGAAGGCCCAAGAATTTAATGCAACTAATGAATGATGATCAGAGCAATTAATTTGAGATTATTAATCAGGCAGGCTTGATTATTATTATTATTATTTTTTTTTTATGGTACCACAAATTGTTTTTGGGCATGTCTATTGTCAACAGCTTTCTACTGTGAAATTTATTTACAATTTATATATTCTGTCCATCAAATATGTGCATATTTTTTTGTACGTGATTTAATGCAATATGTCGGTGGATATTTAGTTAATTAGTTGGAGATTAGAGCGAACATTTAGTTAATTAGTTGTAGATTGTTTTTCTTTGTAAAAATGTTCAAGGGATTCTTCTATGACAAAATAATTCTATCTTTCGCTCCAATTTTTTAATATATATGTTATATTTATGTCAATTTTAGTATTAATGCAAAAGTAGAAAATGACACTGTACTTGATCAGCATAAAAGTCCCCTCCTGATAATAACTAGATGATTTTGATTTGAGATTCGAAGAATTTTGAAATTAAAAATTTATACTCGTAGTGTAAGTTTGTTTTGAAATTTAAGTAGCATATAATTTAACTCTAAAAAAATTTATATAAATCATAATTTATAATAAATATACATGTGTAACTAATATAACACATTTGCTGTTTTGTTTAGATCCATTTAATGCTTACTATCACAAAATAATGAGTAGATAATAAAATTTAAGTATGATACTTAATTCTAGTGCAAAATAGTAATAATAATTTTGTGATAATATTTCTCTCTCTCTGTTTTTTAATGATAAAGAAAGTATATTTGGATATAAAAGAGAGAAATAAAATGAAAATGAATTAGTAAGAAAATTAGAATAGGAAAATGAGAAATAATTAGCTAGTAGCGTACCTTTGAATTCCCAAAATTTTGATGGATGAATTGATGTGATGTTGTGATAAATTGAGAGCGTTGAGGTGTTTTAAGGTGTCTTGTACCAACGTCTTCTCTGCTTCGATATCTAATCCTGATGTACCATTAAGTGTCTCTCCCATTTTATATGCCCTTTCTAGCATCAATCCCTCTTCTGCACCCGATACAAATGCTGCAACAATATATATATATATATATATATATATATATATATATATATATATGAGTAGGTCTCTTGTGAACTCGAAGTTACATGAACTCGTATCACACATTATCACTGTTATTCATATATATTCTCACTGCTATAAAAATGTAAATAATTTTTTAACAGTAATAGTACATATACATAACAGTAATAATATATATACATAACTGTTATAATTGATAATTCGAGTTTACCGTAAACTCGGGTTCATACAAGTTTTTGTCTCTCTCTTTCTATATATATAGAGAGAGAGAAAATAAATATTATGTGTATAATACTCCAACTAAGTAAATTTATGAACAATAATTTTCACATACTCGGTGCATGTCTAAATTATATACATATATGATTAGGTGTATTATATATATATATGGTCAGAAATATCATACATGAAAAATATTGAAAGCAATAATTAATACATACACTCGGCGTATATGTAGTGTGTGTAAATTGTGTACATATATGATCAGGTCGATTTGTGAAATAAATAATTTAAAAATTAAATATATATATATTGATCGGTTGATCATCTTAATTCACTACATCTGAACACTTTTAAAAAAATAACATAATTTGATATAATTATATATACTAACAGGCTCGTTCCAATGAATATAAACGACATGTTCTATTTTTTAAAATGAGGCCTCAAACATGATAGTTGAAGCTAAATAATTAGAGAAGATTGAACAATTGTCAACATAACTAAGAAAAATTTTGGCCGTTAATACGCCATAAATATAATGGCTCTTTTTAGAAAAAAAATAATAAGAATGAAACTGAGGAGTAAAGTACAATTTTTTTTTTTCATAGGATTTTTTATGTTGATATAGAGAATTAAGGAGAAAGAGAAAATTTTAAGATGTGAGATAATTAAGGAGGGAAAAGAAGAGATGTGTTGGTGTAGTATTCTTTTGTGTGCATGTATAATACTATATTTTATAATATTAATAAAATTTATTTATATTTACAGAAACTTTATTCAAGATTGATCTCCTTAATTAAAATTTGGGCCCTGTAACATATTACTGGATACACTTCGTAATCAACGGGCAATTATAGTTATACTAACCAGTGGATACGTGAAGCAGAACTTTTAATTTGTGACATCTCTTGCAGAAATTTAATACATGTCCGGCTCCGAAAGTATTTATTGCAAGTGAAACATCATATCTGCATCCAAAAATTTCGAATTAATTAAATTATTAGCTATATATAGTAATAAAAAGAAATATTTCTTAATAAAGAAAGAAATAAATAAAGTACCTCTCATCAAAATTGGTGGTGGCTGCTAAATTGACAACAACGTCAACTTGTGTTAACATCTCGTCCATTAAATTAGAGTCGACGCCCAAATTATGATCATAGGTAATATCTCCAGCTACAACTCTTACTTTTTCTGAAATAAAATTACTTAGATTTCCCCCACATTTTTCTTTCACAACTTTGAACAATTCCTTTGCCATAATCTGTGAATTCATTATTTAATTTATTAATCAATTTCCTTTTGATATATATATATATGTGAGAGAAGGATAGATATAATTAAGGGAGCGTTGTTATAAGAATTTTTTTAATGGTAATAAAAATGCGAATATATAAATATATAGTAACTAACTTTTTAAATAAAGTAATCATTAATTATTCTCATTTATTATTTTTCTCTCATCTTATAATCAACCTACTTAATTAATTTCTCATGACATAATCAATAATTTTTTTTTGTTAATTTTTTGTTTTTTAAAATTGGAATACAATACTAATAATATAATTACCATGATAACAAACACTCATTCAACTTATATTAGGGTAAAGAAAAAAAATTCATTTTTATTACTATTGAAAAATTTGTAACAAGAGCCCTAAATAACTAATTATGTATAATATAATATATTAGGGTGTATTTGATTTAAAGGATAAAATTATTTATTCATTTAAAATCTATCCGCAAAAAATTTGATAAATAATTTTATCTTTTAAACCAAAAATATCCTAAAATAATTAGTTACCTCATTTTCAAAACGTAGGATGGCAGAGTTGGCATCTGAAGCTCGCAAAAGTAGATAAAGCTTCTTCACATTTGGTTGCACTCTCATTATCTTCTCGATAAATACTGCATCCATCCCATGTCATAATTCATTTAAAAAAAAAAACCTTAATGTCAATGTGAGAGAGAGAGAGAATGAATACTCTTTGCAAGAAAGCCAGTGGCACCCGTGACAAGAATGGACCTGTTCTCTAGGAACTGAAGGATATTGCCCAACTCCATTATCAACTTAACAAAGATGAGAGAGAGAGAGAGAGAGAGAGAGAGAGAGATTAATGTAGCTAGCTAATGCAAAATCAAACAAGAGAGGTTATGTATATATATAGGAGAAACACTAGAAATTAATTAAAGATTAGGGTAAATTGCTAAGGGTGACAAAAGGTTAGATAGGGCACGTACAACTCCAAATATATGATGATGCATAGTTGTTAGATTTTTCATTTTTTTGGGCCAAAGTGATAAAGAAAGATTGAGTACACGCCAAAGTTAATAGACTACAATATTAATTCTTTTGGTGCATGGACTAATGCTGCTGCAAATACTAGATCTCCTTTTACATTATATATATTTTATGTCATCATTTGTGTCATGTGCACCAAATAGAACTAAGTAATTAAAACTGTGACATTTATTCTAATTGAAACATGATATTAGGTTTGATCGAAAATTTAAAATAAAATGTGACACTTTATAGAAATTCCTTAATTAAGTGTGTAATTAGGAGGGATGATGTTAGTTTTTTTCTTCTTCTTCTTTTTTTTTTGGTCATTTTTGTACTTTAATTATTTTTTTATGGGGCATTTCTTGTGCGCTCTTCATGCTTTGTTTCAAAAGAAAAAGAAAAAACACATACACTAGTTTTGATAGCTAGCTTTTACAATTAAACATGATGAATTAATGTACTAATTTCGTGCATTCAATGCATATGGTTGTCATATCATATTAATTATAATATATAATTTAACGTTTGTTCTTACCCTGGATCATTTGCATATTTTTAATGTGTGCTTTAATTTCTTGATGGAGCAAATATTAGCTTTTCTATGGTTGGGCAGTTCCTACCTACTCATCATTCCATAATTTACGTGATTAACACTTTTAATATTAATTATTTTAATTAGACTCAAAAATATATATTAATTAATTGTTTAAATTTGTAGCTATCAATGAAGTAATTAATTTGAATAATAACCACAACTTTAAAAACATAATTTTAACGTGGAGGAGTACTAGATACAGAAAAATGGACCATAACATACAGCATCTATAATAATAGAGATGAAACCGCATTAACATTTATGTAGACATATGTACCACCTCTTCCGTATGCCTTGTTGGAACCAAGGAACTCTAGTTTTAAGTGTGCTTGATATTTTTCATTGAATAAAAATAAAGTAAACAAGATGGTAATCACTAGCTCCTTAATGATATTCATTGTTATCCCCATGATGAAGATTCTTGTAGATTGAACGGTGAATCTTTCGAAGTAGGAGATAATGACAGAGATGAGATCAATGGCGGACCTAGGATTTTGAAAGTAGGGGCACAATATGCACGTACAATTTTCGACCTTGAAATTTTTACACTCTTTTTTTTTTTAAAAATTTGTCATACAAATATTTTTTCAAATTTTCATTTTATACATTCTACTCCATATATTTTTGTCTAAATTTATATATTAATAAACAATGCATATTTTTTAGGGATGTAATATTCAATATCAATTGTACATATATATTGTCGTATATTTGAGAGGAAGTAAAAGTAAATGATAAGGATAAGAAGACAGTGTATATATAACAAGTAAAATATTTTAAACATGAGATGATTAAAAAAAAAAAGATATATTAACCCAAAAACTATAAAAAGAACTGTTAAAAAAATATAAATATGATCTAAATTAAATTTAATGCAAGATAGATAATTGAATACATAAATAAAATTAAAAACAATCCATATCTAACTATGAACCTAGTCAACTAAATTGGTTCAATTAAAAATAGAAAAAACACATCCACTGAAATATATAAAAACTCAAGCTATTGCATATTATCTTATTAATATAATTGAATTATTATATATGTAATATATTTATAATATATATATATATATATATATATATATATATATATATATATAGTTGGGGTACAACTGTACCCTTGTTCCATGCTGGGTCGGTCCGCCAGTTGATGAGATCACGATACTAATCTCAAAGATCATAAATTAATTTGGAGAATCATAATTATTAGAATTTTTAATATATTTACTTCTAGTCAATCTCTGATACTATAAAAAAAGTTAATCTCATCTAAAATTATAAACTTATATATATAGGTATAAAATTAATATATATATATATATATATATATATAATTCTATAATAATTTCTCAAATCAAACCCAACCATAGTGTAAAAATTAAAGAAGAAAAAGAAACGTAATAATTGATCAATATTTATTTTGGGCAAAATTCTGTGAGAGAGTACTGTCTCATAGTATGATATCGACCAAATTAAAAAAGTGATAAAATTATAATTAAATGTGAATATTTAAAAAATATTGATAAGTCACTTTTAACAAAAATATTACCAATTTTTGTTAAAATTTTGTCACTTTTCAAAAGTGATAGCGTTTTAAGTTAATTAATGACACATTTTATAAAATTAAATGTAGATCAAATATTACTGGTCTCACAAAATGAGATGGTCTCGTATAAAAAATTTTATTCTATTAGTCGTATTAAAATAATAGTTCATTTAATTTGTTGTACTAAGATTTAAAGTTAGAAAGCCGAAAGTTGCATAAGCTGAAAGATTTAAACATTTATTTGATTTTAGTTGAACATATTAACATCATGTCATTTTAAAACTAGGGATGGAGGACTTCTCTCTGTATAGTAGCACATACCAAACCAACGACATATGATCTGCAATTCTTCTTCAAAGTGAGAAAAAAATGTACAACTCAGTGGAGATAAACTCATATTAAAGAAATATTAAAATAAATTTTCATCCTCACAATATTTATGTAAGTGAGAAAAAATATTAAGATAAACTCCTCTCTAATAATTTACAGATTCAAATTTTTATTTATAAATTTCATCCTCACAATATTTATATATTTATATAAAATGATATTAAAAAATTGCATATAATTTGGTAAAAATATGACGTTCCACAATTTGTTTGAATACATCATATTATTTTTAGTAACAATTGGCACAAGCTTTAAATTCTTTTAAATGATAATTTTATGATAAAACTTTTATGAGATGAGTTTCCTAATATATATATATAATTGCACAACTTATGAAATTTTACAAATCATTTAAATACTAAAGTGAAACTTTATCACATATATAAAATTATCTACAAAAATCCTACTACTTTTAATATTTTTAAGGTTATGAAAGCCCTAAATAGTACAGTGCAGTAGAGTCTAAATTTAATCTGTAAAGATTGGAGAGTGCAACTGCATCTATAGCCTCCTGTTAATTCCACATCTACATTTGATTTTTTTTTTTATCTCTTACTTTTGTATATTAAATCAATACTAAAATGCTATAAAAATGAATTGAATTTATTGCAGATTGCTTAGTTTTAAAAAACACTAATTTTGTTGATTTGGTCCAGAATATTTAATAAATAAAGAAGTTCCGGGAGTTATGAAGGAGGGTTCGAGCTACTGAACCGTGTTAAATAGTATAATCGCAAAATATATTTTGTTATTTCCTTTACTTGAATAGTATTAAATTTATATAATTTAAATGTGACACTAGTTTAAACTAAAATATATCAATTAATATAAATAAACAATATTAGTTTATATAAACAATCATAAGGATTAAGGTACGTAGACTTTGTTGTCTTCTTCACTTAAACATAATTGGATATGTATAATCAAATATAACACTAGTTTTAACTAAAACTTATCAAATAATGTAAGCAAACAATAAAATGAAAAATAAAATCCACCAATCCAATTATCAATCAGTTACATTTTTTTTTTAGCAAAGGGTATATTTTACATTAAATAATTTTACTTTTCAAGAGATATTTTATAGAATTTACATATTTTATAGAATTTACTACCTTCGTTTAAATTTTTTTTCATAGATTGGATTGCACACATATTTAAAAAAAAAATGTGTGTGAGTGTAAAATTAAATAATAAAATGTATTGTTTTTGTGAGTGCGAGTTGTTTTTTTTTTTTGGTGTGAAAAAATAGTTGAGACGTCCATATATAAGGAAAGTGTGAAAATTATCTTGAGAAAGAGAGGGTATCATGTTAAAATAAATTTTGCATAAATTAGTTTTAGTATGCCACTCAAACGGTATTAATTGTTTTTCTTATACAATCATACTGTCAAACTAATATTCTCTCGGTTGGATAGTTCAATCCAAATTAAAACAAATTTTAATAAAAAAATATTTTATCAGTAGATAAAAAATAAAAAGGGATAATAACACTTAAGGCTACTTTTTATTGTTAAAATACAGAAAAGGCCACACCTTTTTCGATAATACAACAAGGGCCATTTTTTGAAGATGAGGGCCAATTTCCCATCACGTCCCATCAGTCCCATCTATGAAATTAAAAAAGGGAAAGGTGATGTGGCCATTTTGTCTACCACATATCTCTCTGTAGACGTCAAATCAATGTTGTAGACTCACATCAATAAGCTAGTTGAGGCTGAGAAAATTCATTTCGTGGCTATTGCCATGTCTGTTCATTCCCGGCGGCGAGATGACGTTGGTGTTGCGAGTTCAATTTTGTCCAAGAAAAATTAATTTTATTCGATTACCTTCTCCGTTTACGCATCCTCTGGTTTTTGAAAAGATTGGGGTTAGGGTTTCGGATGTTTGAAATTCATGACAGCTATGGCACTTTACGTTGAAAATGAGTGGTACTTCTTCTCTCCAAGAGACCGGAAGTATCCCAACGGTTCACGACCAAACCGGGCAGCGGGAACCGGGTACTGGAAGGCCAACAGTTTTGAACGGTGGTTTCAGTGGTTGCGCACGGCGGAAGAGTTACGGCCGCAAATAGAGGGCTTCAAACCTGGCGGCGTTTGGCGCGATTCCGAACCGTGCTTGCTGCACGGCGAGTGTTGAGCGCGAACAGGGAAGTTGTTTCAGCAACAGAGTACAACCGCGACTTTTTTTTCCATCTGTGCATAAGTTTTCACAAAGTATTGTGTGTGGGCTTAAATGTATGACACCGTTAGAGAGTAGATGCCGGAGAAATATCCAGTGTTAATTAATTGAAACTCGACTCATTTTTGTTTTCAGTCTTGGAGAAATGTGATTTTTTTTGTTATTTCATTTGGTTTCTGATTTGCTTTTTCAATTTTTGTTTGCTTAATGTGCTTCCGGAGAAGATAAAACAATTCTATTTTCGCCGGAAAAATTATGAGTGCATGTAAGTTATTATCATCATTTTCGCCAAAAAATTATGTAATTTTGTGTTGCCGAAAAAGAGATGCAATAGTACAATAATCTATACAATAGTACATTACGAATCATTGTGGTACAAAAGCAATAGTACAACAATTTGTTCAATGGTACATATGCAAAATCAATGGTGCACATCGCCGGAATTTATAATCAGCAAGTATCACTGATAATTGCTCAAATAGTACACGATGTGACGTGAACAGTGACATACGTCACATCAAACGCAGCTCAGTGTCATAATTGCTCAAATAGTATACGAGGTACAATTAAATGCAGTATAGTACACTCGTTTAGTCACAAGTACACACATAAGCTCAATGGTACATAAAAGCTTGTTTTGGCCTTGGTTATAACAATAAAAAGCAGGTAACCTTATATGTGGTTAGAGTAAACTATTTGTCCCTATTAGTAAGTCTCCCAAAATAAAAATTATTTTTAAGAATGTATTACTCTCCCTTTTACTTTATGAAAAAGTCTTTAGTTTATTGAATAATATATCTAGTGATGGGGAGATGTATATGGGATGTGGGTCTAAATGGTCCCGAGCCTTAGCTGTTCGTTCTTAACGAACCACTAATATTCGGGACCTAACCCTAGCGGTCTGTAGGTTAAACATGTCACTAACAATAAACAGCTAAATTCTAAAGAAAAATCATTATCGTAAGCGTCCTATAGTAAGAGGAGTCGTTATGAACCGGGCTCGGGATAAATAAAAAATAAAAAAATTAAAATATAATATAAAATACAAAGTGATAATTATAATAATGTAATATTATTCAAACACTATTCACAAATTCATGAAAATTACATCTAAACATAATCCATAAAAGTTTGGGGCTTTGGCGGCGTAAATCCTAACCGTAGAATATGGAGAACATTACAATTCTAATGACTATTGATTAATCTAATAGATTATTTACTATGTTATGTTTTTAATTCTTAGTTAATGAAATTAATAAACCTGATGGTGCATATTTTCCAATTTATTATAAGTAATTTATAATATTTTACATACTTAAATTATTAATAGGAAATCATATATGAAGTACACTTTTCAATTTAAATATAATTAATTTAATAATTAAAATTTTGAGCAATCTAAATCCAAATTAGATAGGAGTATATATTTTGATGAAATAGCAAACAGTTTAAAAATATATAAAAAAAATATAAATAATTTTTACAGTAAAAATTGGTTTTTTTTTTCTTCTTTTACACTCCATGCAACCTTGTATCTCCCCCAATATCTCCAAGTCAAACTTATATCTTCCTTAATTCGATTCTAAAGGGAATCAAACACAGGCCACTCACTCATGTGAGGAACCCGGTGGCCAGGTAAGCTAGCCCACATGGCTCAGTAAAAATTGGTTTACAATATACTCACCATCATTTTAAAATAAAATTTTAAAAATCAATACACTTTACATTAGAGAAAAATATTGAAACTAATGATTTTATTCAGTTTTTAATATTTAATTTATTTTAGCCTGATCATTTAAATATTTATCTATTTTTAAAAAAAATTATCAAATTTTAATTGTTTTTTTAGTTATTTAGTTTAATATTCCATGTGTATTTTTTTTTTTTTTTTAGAAATTGATCATTCAAACTCAAAGAACTAATTTTAAAATTAAATACCTTAAAAAACTAAATTAAACTCAACAAAAATTAGAAAAAATAAATTAAATTATCCCATACTTATATAAGGATAACTTAGTATTTTTACATATGTCTATTATTATCTTTAAAACTATGAGGTGTGTTGAGAAATTTTTAGGATAAGAATAGTAGAACTCATCATAATTAGGTATAATCCCTTTAAAATATTAATGGATTAGAGTTCCAAAATATAAAGGTCAATGTATAATATAGAATGAAACTTTATACATGAAATCTTTTCATATAAAATTTTATTTTATTTTATTATAAAAAATTAAGCAAACTGAATATCGCTCGGATAATATAATAGTTTATCTTAAAAATAATAATGGACTCACACGTTTCACGGTGGTCCCACTAAAACCACAATTTCACACAAATTCAAAAAGCCTTAGTCTTGTATGCACCGGATGCACCGTGCAACTCTAGTTCATTATAAAAAAAAAGTTATAAAATATTACTAAAAAGTCACACATGTTATAATTTAATGCTTGGATGATGGAGCATTTAAAATTATGGTGCAATTGAACTATATTTTTTTTAATATTGACTAGGTTTGAATTTTTATTCACTTATTTGGACAAATTTGAAGTGTTTGTGTAATTTATGCATTTTATTTTATTTATTTTCTTGCAAAAAATGTGTAATTTGTGCGTTGTTATTCACTTATTTGGACAAATTTAAAGTGTTTGTATATAATGTATGCGTTGTTATTCACTTATTAGGACAATTTAAAGTGAGCAAAAAGAAAAAAAATAAAAAATTTAGTTATTTCGGTAAAAACCGAAACCGAACCGAATTATTTGGTTTCGGTTATGTTTGGTTTCAAAGAAATTCGGTTCGGTTTCGGTTAGTTTTACCTTAATTCGATTCGATTTTCGGTTCGGTAACCGAATCGACCGTGGCACACCCCTAGTTATTGTCACGATAAAACACATGGGCACTCATACATTAATTCAGATTGTCATTTTAAAAAAATTCAACGATTTAAATAGGGTGTGTGATGGAAAAATAAAAATGATAAAATTTTGACAAATGATTAATATGATGGGAAAATACATATGATAAAATTTTGACAAAAGATTGATAAGATTTATTGATTTGGTCATTACGTAGGAATATGTGAAAGATACGTAAAATTTAGCATGCTGGGAGACTACACAAATATGTGAAAGATTGATTGATTTGGTAATTACGTAGGAAGAGCCAATTGCATGCAATAATCCTGAGGATCTTCACAATCTACCTATTGTACGTTCAGCGTTTTTTATCTCTTATTTATTTGGTCATTATGTAGGAAGTAGAGATGTTAAACGGGCTAGCCCTAATCTTATAGGGTCAGCCCTAATGGGTTTCGGGCTAAACGGGTTAGGGCATTATTCGGTTCATTCTTAACGGTCCTCTAATATTTGAGACCTAACCCCAACCCTAGCGGTCCTCGGGCTAAACGGGTCATAAACGGGTCATGTCATAAATAATAAAAAAATCTAAATTTTAACACATAATCTAAAATAATTGTCATAAAATGTTAATATTTAAACTAGAACCTAAACATGGTCCATAATTTCATTAAAATTATTAAAAATAGTTTAATATAATTACAAAAGTTCAAACGTCAACACTTAAATATTTAAAAGTTCATTGGTATTTAAAAGTTCAAGTATAAATACTTAAAATTAATATAACACCTAAATAGAAATTGGAGATAACTTCAATTAATAATAATAATAACTAATAAGTATATTATATATTTAATTGATATATATAAAATTAAAAAATTATGCGGGCTAACGGGCGGGCTCGGTTAACCGGCGGGCTAGCCCGTTTAACCCGCGGGCTAATAGGGCCGGGTCAAAAAAGCCCGGATTTAAACGGGCCAATGAAAGCATGGCCCTAACCCTGCATTTTTCAGGGTTAAACGGGCCGGCCCTATTAGCCCAGCCCGGATTAACATCTCTAGTAGGAAGCACTAGCAGGCAGAGGAGCCAGGAGTAAGTCATTGATCTGATCTCTATTGTTCAGCGTGTAAAAGGTAGAGCCTTGCCAACTTCTCACATCCCAACGCACGATAGCTCCAAAATTCACGTGGGTCACAATACAACATGTCAACATATTATTGGTTGTAATATTTTACTTTTTTGATATAATTAAATTTAGGGAAAATACATTTTTTTGTTTTATAAGTTTCGTTGACTTTAATTTTCGTCTTCTTAAGTTTTGAATTTTTGTTTTTGTCCTTCAACTTACCAAAAATTATTATTTTCGTCCTCCAACCGCTTATAACCAGTCATACAACCGTTAAACTACCTCCATCGCGGAAAAAAAGCAACCGGTTGGCCAACTTTTAAAAAAAAGAAAAATGGAACATGCAACCAAGCGCGACACCGTAAATATGAAACATGGATAATATGTATTTAAAAAGTATAAAAAAATATATCAAAATTCATATTTTTCAATTCTCTGTAAATAGACACCAATATTTATTGGTTCGTGGTATCTACCCATCTTTTATTGTGCTCATCCAAAAAAAAAAAAGGAGGCAACATGTTTAAATGATTATAGGCATATTTCTCTCATAGGGGGCATTTACAAAATTATTCCAAAAATTCTATCCAGAAGGCTTTGTAAAGTGTTGGGGGTCAATCATCTCACAACAACAATTGGCTTCTATAGGACGGAGTCAGATTTCTGAAAGTGTGGTTATAGTTAATGAGGTCATGGAAGATGTGAAAAAAAAAAAGGCATTACTTTTCAAAATTGATTTTGCCAAGGAATATGATACGGTAGATTGCAATTTCCTAAAAATGGAGATGAAAGGCATGAACTTGGAGATCAAATGGTTAGTTGGATGATGGAGTGCATAACTACAACTCACACTTCGATCCTTATCAATGGCAATCTTAAAGAAGAATTCCATTTGAAATGAGGACTTCGACAAGGTGACCCGCTTTTCCCTTTTTTATTTCTTCTCGCCGAAAAAGCTATTAGTGTGATAATGAAGAAGGCAGTTTCCCTCAATGCGCTCAAACCAATCGAAGAGTGTAGAGAATATAGTGGTATCTCATTTACAATTTGCAAATGATACACATTTTGTTCTTACATTGAATGAAAAAATGTTATTTCTGCAAAAACAAGTGATATATATGTAAAAACAACAATTGGGCTAATAGTAACACACATTTTGTCTTAAAGTAACATGCATTTGCCTAAAAAGTAACATACCTGGGAGCGAAAAATCAAGAAATTTTGCTTGCGCAAGAATTTGAGAAAATTACCCAAAATATTTATTTATTTCTATAGAAATAATTATTTTTCCATATAATAACATATGTATTACATGAAACAATATACCTAAATTTAAAGGAATGATGAATAAATTAAGAAACACATATTTATTCCCATAAAAATATATTTTGTCCTTATAATAACACACATTTGCCTATATAGTAACACAAATTAAGAGATAAATATGTGTTACTGTAAAATTAAATATGTTTTACTATATGTATAAATATTTATTTATAATATAATAATAAATAAATATTTTTTAATCAATATAATAATTTTAAAAAATTAAAAACTAAAATAAATTTTAAAAGAAATTGCCAAGTGGGTTTCTGGGCCTATTAATATGTATGGGTGTATGGTGTGTGTGCGTGTAGGGGTGGGGGGCGGGGGGGGGGCCTGGGGGAAGGCATATGGGGAATTTAGCATATTGGGGGTTGAGGGGCGCATGACCTTAATTTTAATAATGATCTATATCTAGTAATTTCTACAGTAGATAATTTCTACAGTAGAAATTTCTACACAAGTGTTGCTCTTATAAATATGAGTTTTGAGAGCTCATATTGATGTTACAATATTGGCCTAAAATTCGGTCACTATAGTGTGTTAGGGCAACAAAATATTTTTCTTTTTTCCTTTTGTTGTGATTGTTCGTGTGGGTACGAGCAAGGGAATACTTGAAAAGGCTTATTGGATTGATCAAGTTGATCGTACGTACCAGAAGCAAACATCTCAAGAATTTGTCATCAAGATGTATAATTCACTTAAACTCTTTAGCTCCGCATGTGTAGGGATTTATGTGATTTTATATGTTCATATATTTTCCATGCAAACTTTGTTGTTGGGTGTTCAACTATTTAATTGAATTATATTTAAATTATGATATTAGTTGTATACTTAAATTTGTATTTAATGTATAACCCGAATAGATGTGGGCATCCGCATAGTTCCCTAACAATTGCTTCCTCTGAACTCCTCTTTTATTTATAGGGAAGAGGTGTGTCTTATCCATTAAGAATTCAAAATTTTGAATTCTGGATAAGGCACCTCTTTCTCTCTATAATACTCCACATGTGTGAAGTGGTCAGCCTCCTACACACAAATAGTATTGGTTGTACTAATTATCTTTATCTTAAAATCCATTGTTTGCCTTCAATAATCCTTCAGACTTCAAAAATAAATCATTCTTAAGTGCTCTTTAGTGAGTGCATATAGTGTTTCGCTAATATGAGCTTTAAGGGTTTTCTTAACATCTTGATTTGTTGAAATTGTACTTTAATCCTCCAACGGTCTTTACTAGTTGTAGGCTCGCTCTTAGTCCTGTAGCTTTTACTCCTGCAATCTTAAGTTCCAACTGTAGGATTAACATTACAGTTGTAAGGTCTTGTCCAGCTGTAAGTTCATCAACTCTACAGCTGTAGACTTCCCTTTCAAACTGTAATATCCTCAATTCTTCAATTTGAACCTGGAATATTAGTTTATACACAAATATTTCTATACTTTTATATCATCAAAATCTACTTAAAATAAGGTTCTAACAAAGACTATTAAATTATGATTGGGATTGTGTACAAACGAACAGGTTTAGCAAGGGTTTCAAGGATAACATTGTCGTCAGGACAAGCTATTGAGTGGGAGAAGAAAAAGACGAGCAGGGCGCGAGCAACCTAAATACGAAGACATCAAAGGCTGCTCGCTCCCCCATTCCAGGGACCAATAACCCAATAAAGGTCAAGTTTAAGTTGTTCGCGCTTCGCCTACAGTGGCACAGGACTCGATCAAAATGAACCTCCGAGTGTAATTAATATAAATAGCCTTATAACTCATGTATTAAGGATAAGTTGACAAGTGTCATGACACTTGTCACTTAATTAAGTCATATACGCTTAGACTAGGACAACACATCACTTTGTAAACCTATAAATTGGTGAAATTAACACTAATAAAGGGATTCTAGACTTTGAATACAAAAGAAGATCACACAAATTACCTTTTCTCTCATCTTATTGCTTTATTCCATTTCTTATAATCAAATGAGATTAATTTCATCAAATTGTCTAGTGATCCACATATATTGAATAACCATATATATTTAACAAATTCATTTACCAAGATCACTAACGGCTTCATTTGGGTTGTTCTCACCAATGACAAGTTTTCAGTTATGAGTATAGTAAGCTAGCAGCGAGGAAAATAGGACCAGTTAATATTGTGTGCAAAATCAACTTCAATTCCTATTACCTCAAACTTCCCAGCCATATGAAAACGTCAGATGTCTTCAATGTCAAACATACATTTGATTTCGTTTGATAGTGATTCTAAAGAAGGTGACAAGATTATATCAGATTCGAGGGTGAGTCCTCTCTTACAGGGGAAGGATGGGATTTCGCTAGCATTCCTGGAGGCACAAGACTGCATGAAAAAGAAGTGATGGGCGAATTTCTTCTTTTAAATATATTTTTAGTCCTTGCAAAGTTTCTCTTTAGTTAATTTCTGTCGTTTAATTATGAAAAATCACAAATTAGGGCACTTTTTATTGCAATTTTGCAAACTAGGCCCCTTCGATTAAATAGTTACAAGGAAGGGCAGATTATCCTTTAACCATAATTAATACTCCACTTTTTGTCTATAATTAAAATTCTTATTCACCTATTATTCGTTGAATAATTGAAAGTAATATTTTGGGAATCGTCCTACGCAGCCTACTAAACCCGGCGGATCTCATCAGATCACCTCACCCCTAAGAAATTTGAAATTGTAAAATTCAAATCACACGCACACTTTTCTCCTCTCTCTTCAAATACCATTTCTCTCTCTTTCTAACTGAAATATTTACGGCAAAAATATAGAATGTGGTCGGAGTGCAACTATCGAATAAATGAAGGGATTATACTCTACTCTTCTAGAGCTTTATTATGATATCCAAATCGTGGGGTTCTCGTCTGCCTAGATTTAAGATGGGTTTTCAGATCGACGAATTTGTTCAACTTCTGGCAACGGCAAGCTTCGATCTTTAGACATTTGAATTCAGCGGCAGGGGTGCTTCAAATGGTGGGCCATTGAGTGGTGGTTGTTTTTTATTTTAACGACTCCGATGATTTTTCCCAGCCATGACCACCAAGATGAACCCGACCAATAGGTTTGATCTGCTCACAAATCCGATGATGTTACCTACCCCAGTCTCATATGAGCAACATGAATAATAACCCCTCATCAATTTTCGATTTTGATTTCATTTTCATATCCAATTTTTTCAATTTATAAGTGATGTTTCTTTTTCAATTCCTAGATTTGGTAAAGTGGTAGTTGGAGGGGATGGGTTGGGTAGAAACGATACTGCAATGAACAAATGAGCCAAAGAGAGAAGAGTGGTGAGGATTCCGCTTCCATCATGTTTGAATTTTGGAAAATTTTATATGATATGTTTTCAGTAATTTTGGTGAATATTAAAGTTTATTTTTCTGGTGTGTTTTGAAATTTGAATTTATTTTTGGCTAATAAAGATAGTAGGTATCAACATATCAAATAGTGAATTTTAATTTTTCTATTTTCTAGTTATATGACAAACTCTGCTCTTGTTTTTTGTCATCATAATAAAGTTTTTAAAAACACTTTCACATCTGGAAGGCAATTCATTTCCAGGATGTTGTGAATGATATTTTAAGTGGAAATTAGAAACCAATGATATTTTAAGGGGAAATTAGAAACCTTATGGCATTTCATCAGGCTGTGAGTTACTTTCCATATTTTTTGGAGCAAAGAATGTGAATTCTGGTAATACATATCTTAATTGTAATATGTAATTCAATGCCTCACAATTTTTCATTATTTAAACACTTTATTGATCTTTGACTTGCTTGTTGACAGTGTGGGTCAGATAGAGAAGAAGTTTTAGGTGGAGGTTGAAGCCATTAGAAAAGTAAAGCACAAGAACCTCGTAGGCCTCCTAGGTTATTATGCAGAAGGAACTCAAAGGTACTTGTCACTTTTGCATATGGTTCCTATGTGTTAATGTAGAACCAGTTTTTCTTTACTTATTGGGTTGTTTTTGCTCCAATTAGGTTGGTTGTCTATGAGTACATTGATAATGACAATCTAGATTGGTGATTACACAGTGATGTGGGACATGTTATCCCGGCTCCGACATTGAAGGAAGAGTTATGCACTGTGTTTTCTTTTGTGTAGTCGTTGGTGCCCCCAAGAAATTTGCTCGCGCTCTAACTAGGAAAAATATGGACAAAGCAGTTGGTGTTTCTTAGTTAAATTTTTTTTTTTATCGTTTGTATCGGATTGTTCTACTGCTCCAGAAACCCTTTTGTCATTTTTGTTTGGTTGCTATGTCAACTTGTTTGCCTATATTATCTAGTTTGGGTGTTAGTTTGGGGTTTAAGTAAAAGCCTTCCCCATGGTGCTCTGGAATTATGTTTTGGGGTGTAAATATTTATGCTTTAGTGTTAATTTATGTCATGTTATCTGTCTCGTAATTGTTGATAAAATATAGAATTACTTCATTCTCTTCCATAGAATTTTCTTATACTAGTGGTATAAACATATTTAAATTAAACATATAACCATCATACAAACGATGAATTACCGTTCCAATTTAACTTTTTTTCCGTATCTCTCCTGATGCACACGATAACTTATTGTGTTATTGTGTCGATGATCTTGCTGCAAAATTATGTAGTGTTTTTTCCTATTCACTTGTATGTATGCATAGCGTTGTCCAGTCGTCAAACATTAATATACGCAAGTCATCGTTGGTGCATATTATTTTATTTTTTTGTGTAATAAAGTTACTCATATACTGCCAATAAAAATATATACTATTGTTTTCCCATTTGTACAACTTGCTCAGGTTTTTGTGCTCCATTACTAATATGTTTCTATAATACTTGCTCATTACATCTGTTTGCTATTCTTACCCGATCATTGAATTTTTGTTCCTGATATAATACACTTTTGTGCATACATTACGTGGTTTAATATTCTATAGCACAGTTCAATAACCAGAACAATCAAATGAAGCTTGAATATGGTTGACTGTCAACACCCATATACTTAATAGTATATTAACATCAGCAATTATTTCGTTGACCCCACCATAACTCTATGTGTGTGTCGGCTTGTCACCACGTGCTCTCGCCGACTACCGGTACCTGCCAACACAAATGCACGCGTTTACATATACCATACCATATTAGCCACCAGTTTATTTCATATCAGCTTCCTGTTATTCACCTTGTTCCACATTTAATACCATTTCATACTCAATACCCATTGACAATCATATCATGTTTCATTGTAACAAAAAGCACATGATGAAATCTTATTTTGTAGCCTAGTTGCTTTTATTGCTTAATTTACCATAAACATCAATTCAACCACCAAATGCAGCAACCACATAGTTACATATTGTCCATGCATCCCACATTAGGGGCAACCTGTCTTTACCTGCATGTTTCTACCTATACACACTGCTCAACTACACATTCCTTACTTTTGGTTTACTTTTATAAAAAAAGAACATTATGTGCATTGGAAGACCAGTTTACAACTAATGTTTCCATATTCTAAATCTGACCCATTCAAATTTAAACGTACTATTTAAACATATGACACAAATGTGCTCACAGTAATTTCACAATATACATCAAACTACATAACAGAGAATGATATATTTCCATTCTATCGTGCTCATAATTGTTGATAGAATTTACTAATCAGTGTTTCTTTATGTGGCTAATATAACGTTTAATTCCACCAAACAATAATCCAAGAATTTGTGTTCTTAGATATGTAATATAGAGAGAGAGTGGGGAGTTTAGAGAGAGAAAATCTTTGTGTATTATGATTGTGTTGTCCTTGCCCTACTACATCTTTATGCTATTTATACATTCGTGCTATGTATTCCGGACCTAGGCGAGCTTCTAAGCCTTAGGATAATTCCGTGGTTATGCCCGAATAGTTCGCCTTGTCAACATTTCCCCCCCATCTTGCTCACATCATGATATTTCTAATGTTTTGGCGAGCTGATTTATCTCTGTGGAGGAAGGCTCGAGCGTCGGCGAACTATTTCCATAGAGGGAGTAGATTGAGCTTGAATTGATCTGCCTCTCGCTCTGTTTTCTTCTTTGTGCTTATATTTTCTTGCGTTCATGCATAGATGCATCAAGTGTGGCCTCGCAGGATTCTATAATCGTGTAACGAATATATAGAAGGACGCTACAGGCCTCATTAAAAACCTAGTCATAAACCACCCTTGTGGATAACCGGTCGTAGGGAAAAAAGAGTACCGTGCAATCCTTTCAGATACCCGTAGGTTATTTGAATCTCTGCGTTCATTGCTCCATTCGTGCGGGTTGAGTGAGCACTGGCTTCTTGTGTTTCTTCATACCTGCAAGTAGATACATGTGAAAAATAGTTTGCATCCAATATTTCTTTATACCTGGAATATTCAATGTATAGTTTCTTGGCAAGCGCTCCCGCTTGGTTGCTTTGCGACTTTCGTTGTAGTATCGGACCAGCTCCTTTCATACTGATGGATGAGATTTAGCCAGCTGAGATGCCACTATTCACTCCGGTTTGAAGGATAGATTACTCCTGCCGTTGGTGAATATGCCCCCAACTGTTTATATTTTTCGCACATTATTATCTTTTGCTCGCTTTTATATTTTGGTACGCAAATGTTCGTCTTACACCACTTACGGAAGCGAATTGTTCGTCTTACGCTACTTTAGGGTCGCGAATCGTACTTTTTGCTCTCTTGGGTGATTGAGTTTTATAAACCTTGTCTTAGACACTTTCGTCTTTTGAGAGTCTTTTCATGTTGGGCAGTGGGTTCTTAGCGATCCTTTAAGAAGGAGGCTTTAGTGAACCTAGGCACTTTAGTGGCCGGGTTCTTAGTGATCCTTTAAGAAGGGCATCTTAGTGAACCTGGGCACTTTGATGGCCTTTGCCTCGAGCTTTGACAATAATGTTTTTTGGGACTAGTGTCCTTGCGTATTTTGAGCTTTTTTATTCTTGATGATTTTGTGTATCAGGGTCTGCCCCCATTGTAGTGTTGAGGCATCAATAGTTTTGCGCTCGCATACTTGTTCATCGAGTTGTTTGTCTGAGTCTTGAGCTGCCTTCTGGGAGGCTATATAGGTGGCGTCGTCAATATAGGCGGGATGGACATCGCCTGTAAAGACGAGATAATCATGCCTTCAAGAAGTATTACTGCTTCGGGAAGGTGCATCGCCTATATAGGCGGAATCATGCCTCAGGGAGGCGCATCACCTATATAGGCGACATCGTCAATATAGGTGGGATGGACATTGCCTATAAAGACGGGATAATCTTGCCCTCAAGAAGGATCATCGCTTCGAGAAGGCGTATCGCCTATAAGGCGGAATCATGCCTCTGGGAGGTGCATCACATATATAGGCGGCGTCGTCAATATAGGCGGGATGGACATCGCCTATAAAGACGGGATAATCTTGTCTTCAAGAAGGATCATCGCTTTGAGAAGGGGCATCGCCTATAAGCCGGAATCGTGCCTCTGGGAGGCACATCGCCAATATAGGCGGCGTCGTTGATATAGGCGGGATGGGCATCGCCTATAAAGACGGGATAATCTTGCCTACAAGAAGGATCATCGCTTCGAGAAGGCGCATCGCCTATAAGACCGAATCATGCCTCTGGGAGGCGCATCGCCTATATAGGCGGGATGGGCATCGCCTATAAAGACGGGATAATCTTGCCTTCAAGAAGGATCATCGCTTCGAGAAGGCGCATCACCTATAAGGCGGAATCATGCCTCTGGGAGGCGCATCGCCTATATAGGCGGCGTCGTCAATATAGGCGGGATTGGCATCGCCTATAAAGATGGGATAATCTTACCTTCAAGAAGGATCATCGCTTCGAGAAGGCGCATAGCCTATAAGGCAGAATCATGCCTCTGGGAGGCGCATCGCCTATATAGGCGTCGTCATCAATATAGGCGGGATGGGCATCGCCTATAAAGACGGGATAATCTTGCCTTAGAGAAGGATCATTGCTTCGAGAAGGCGCATCGCCTGTAAGGCGGAATCATGCCTCTAGGAGGCGCATCGCCTATATAGGTATCGTCGTCAATATAGGCGGGATGGGCATCGCCTATAGAGACGGGATAATCTTGCCTTCAAGAAAGATCATCGCTTCGAGAAGGCGCATCGCCTATAAGGCGGAATCATGCCTCTGGGAGGCGCATCACCTATATAGCCGTCGTCGTCAATATAGGCGGGATGGACATCGCCTATAAGGACGGGATAATCTTACCTTCAAGAAGGATCATCGCTTCGAGAAGGCGCATCGCCTATAAGGCGGAATCATGCCTCTGGGAGGCGCATCGCCTATATAGGCGGCGTCGTCAATATAGACGGGATGGGCATCGCCCATAAAGACGGGATAATCTTTCCTTCAAGAAGCACTACTGCTTCGAGAAGGCGCATCGCCTATAAAGGCGGAATCATGCCTCTGAAAGGCGCATTGCCTATATAGGCGTCGTCGTCAATATAGGCGGGATGGACATCGCCTATAAAGACGGGATAATCATTCCTTCCAGAAGCATTACTGCTTCGAGAAGGCGCATCGCCTATAAAGGCGGAATCATGCCTCTGGGAGGCGCATCGCCTATATAGGTGGCGTCGTTAATATAGACGGGATGGACATCACCTATAAAGATGGGATAATCATGTCTTCCAGAAGCATTGATGCTTCGAGAAGGCGCATCGCCTATAAAGGCGGAATCATGCCTCTGGAAGGCGCATCGCCTATATAGGCGGCGTCGTCAATATAGGCGGGATGGACATCGCCTATAAAGACGGGATAATCATATCTTCAAGAAGCATTGCTGCTTCGAGAAGGCGCATCTCCTATAAAGGTGGAATCATGCCTCTGGGAGGCGCATCGCCTATACAGGCGGTGTCGTCAATATAGGCGGGATGTACATCGCCTATAAAGACGGGATAATCATGCCTTCAAGAAGCATTGCTGCCTCGAGAAGGCGCATCGCCTATAAAGGCAGAATCATGCCTCTGGGAGGCGCATCGCCTATATAGACGGGATAATCATGCCTTTAAGAAGCACTACTGCTTCGAGAAGGCGCATCACCTATAAATGCGGAATCATGCCTCTGGGAGGTGCATCGCCTATATAGGCGGCGTCGTCAATATAGGCGGGATGGACATCGCCTGTAAAGATGGGATAATCATGCCTTCCAGAAGTATTGCTGCTTCGAGAAGGCGCATCGCCTATAAAGGCAGAATCATGCCTCTGGGAGGCGCATCGCCTATATAGGCGGCGTCGTCAATATAGGCGGGATGGACATCGCCTATAAAGATGGGATAATCATGTCTTCAAGAAGCATTGCTGCTTCGAGAAGGCGCATCGCCTATAAAGGCGGAATCATGCCTCTAGGAGGCGCATCGCCTATACAGGCGGCGTCGTCAATATAGGCGGGATGTACATCACCTATAAAGACGGGATAATCATGCCTTCAAGAAGCATTGCTACCTCGAGAAGGCGCATTGCCTATAAAGGCGGAATCATGCCTCTGGGAGGCGCATCGCCTATATAGGCATCGTCGTTAATATAGGCGGGATGGGCATCGCCTATAAAGACGGGATAATCTTGCCTTCAAGAAGGATCATCGCTTCGAGAAGGCGCATCGCCTATAAGGCGGAATCATACCTCTGGGAGGCGCATAGCCTATATAGGCGGCATCGTTAATATAGGCGGGATGGGCATCGCCTATAGAGACGGGATATTCTTGCCTTCAAGAAGGATCATCGCTTCGAGAAGGCGCATCGCCTGTAAGGCAGAATCATGCCTCTGGGAGGCGCATCGCCTATATAGGCGGCGTCGTCAATATAGGCGGGATGGGCATCGCCTAAAAAGACGGGATAATCTTGCCTTCAAGTAGGATCATCGCTTCGAGAAGGCGCATCGCCTAAAAGGCGGAATCATGCCTCTGGGAGGCGCATCGCCTATATAGACGGG
>JAPKLY010000090.1:93176-122420 GCA_026898435.1 Prunella vulgaris
TCGCCTATAAAGGCGGAATCATGCCTCTGGGAGGCGCATCGCCTATACAGGCGTCGTCGTCAATATAGACGGGATAGTTGTGCCCAAAGGCATCTGGTGATAATCGTGCCCGGGGGCATCTGGATTTTAATTGCTTTAAGAAGCAATTTTTTGTTCTGGAATTTAATTGCTTTAAGAAGCAATTTTTTCTTCTGGAACTTAATTGCTTTAAGAAGCAATTTTATTACTCTGAAATTTAATTACTTTAAGAAGCAATTTTTTACTCCGAAATTTAATTGCTTTAAAAAGCAATTTTTTACTCTCCTAAATTAATCCTGTAAAGAATTAATTTCTATTCTACAAGGCTAATTTAATTAATTTAGGCCAAGCATATTAGATTTATAAAAATTGGGCCTAATTTGTAGGATCAATTTGGCCTTAAGATATAACCTGCCCATTTATTCTTTAATAGCCCATACAAACATGTAATAGTAATAGGCCTTAAATATTGGATAAAAAAATACCTGATTTGGATTTTCTTTTATTTGAATAGGTCAGCCTCTTTATTCGACTATCCCATCAGACGTGCACAACATCCCTTCTTCAATTAAATCCGCCACTTTTTTTTTTAACTGGCTGAATGAATTGGCCCATTACCAAACTCTCAAGCTGCATACGTCCAGGAGATTTCAAAGTAGATTATGGACAAAGTAATCAACTCCAATATGACCAAGTCAAACTTTGCTGTTGGAGAATTAAACTTTTAATAACAAACTCCTTCATTTGGACGTGCACTCTTATCTCTTTGAACTGGTCAGAATATATTGTTTCCGCAAACAATCGGATCTGATGCGCGCTGCTGAGGCGTAAACAATTTACTTGCCATCAATCCGAATATGCGAACAACATTCGTCGTGCAAACGAGCTTGGGATCATCATCAATAGCTCATGGGCGAGCAGCGGCGAACAGCTTCATGGGCGAGCAGCGGCGAACAGCTCTAAGGCGAGCAGGCATCGCTGGCGAGCTGCTGTTGCAGCGAGCAGCTGTCGCCGCGAGCAGGCGTCGCCCGGCGAGCATTCCCTGGAGCGAACAGCTTCCTTTGTCGATGAACGGTGAGCTACCTGTGAATAGCTCCTGTAAATATTTGAGTCGGCGAACAACTCGTTGTAGACTTCGACGGCGAGTAGTTATGTCAGCGAAGAGCTCGCCTAGTCGAACAGCTCGTGAAATCAAAACACGGAGAGCAGCTTCATTTGACGAACAGCTCTTGGGCGAGCAGGTGAGGCCTGCGAACAGCTGTCGCGGCGAGCAGGCGTCACCGGCGAGCAGCTGTCGTCGGCGAACAACTCCTATAATTTTTCGGCGAAGAGTCCCTTGAATTGATGCTGGGTTCCTCGCAAGCAGGTCAGGTGCAAAGTCACGAACAGGTTCTGGGCGTGAGTATTAGGCGTGCGAGCAGCTGAGCTTTTAATTTCTGGTGAACAAACGGCGAGGAGCTCCCACACGACCAGCTTCTTAAGGCGACGAACAGGTGCTAGGCGACCAACCCCGAGCAACGCGGCGAACAGGTCCTTGTGACAGACATGTGTTGCACGGCGAGCAGCCCCGTATGCGATGCGGCGAACAGGAAATGGCCGAGCAGCCTTTTATTTTGGGACATCGGCGAACAGCAGTCGCGGCGAACAGCTATCGCGGGCGAGCAGCCATCGCGGCAAGCACCTCCTCGAGCGAACAGCTTCCCTTCAGCTTACACCGCCTTTGACCGGGTCAAACCTACTTTCTCCTCTTATCTTCGATCACCGATTTTGACCGAGTCCAACTACTTTTTGCAAGCAAACAACAGATATCGGGAGACGTGCTGCATGTGAATTGGGTCGAAGAAATTTGATTTCTGTCGTGAAGGCGATTCTGCTCCAACTTGCTGTCGGCGATGCATGGAGGCGGCGGCTTTTGGGTCGGCGACATGCGATGGCGATGTGGCCCACAACGGCAGCTGTTGCAGAACGGTGGCATGGAGACCCCAGCAACTTGCTAGGCTGTTGGTTTTTTTATTTGAGAATTACGCCATAAATCCCGGCGGATTAACTTCAGCAATGAAACTTGAATTTCCGGCTGTGGCTCCGAAATATTTTACTTAATTTTAAACTTGAACCTGTAACTTACAAATTCCCTTGAATTGATCCATTCTTGCAACACACTGACCGAATCTTTTTATCATTTCTTGCCCAACTTCTGTTTCTTCAAAACATAATCTACAAACCGGAGGTTCGGACCCTTCCTCTAGCGCCAAATTGTTGATAGAATTTACTAATCAGTGTTTCTTTATGTGGCTAATATAACGTTTAATTCCACCAAACAATAATCCAAGAATTTGTGTTCTTAGATATGTAATATAGAGAGAGAGTGGGGAGTTTAGAGAGAGAAAATCTTTGTGTATTATGATTGTGTTGTCCTTGCCCTACTACATCTTTATGCTATTTATACATTCGTGCTATGTATTCCGGACCTAGGCGAGCTTCTAAGCCTTTGGATAATTCGGTGGTTATGCCTGAATAGTTCGCCTTGTCAACAATAATAACTTCACAATTCTCTCACGAACATAACATGCACAAAATGTACTCATTTCACCTACTCTACCAAAAAGTTGTGCAACCGTTCACATTGAACCTGGAAATCTTACCACACGTTTTCAAACTGGGCTGCCTCCTTATGTGCATTCTCGATATGGCCTACGGCTGCTCCTCACTCTCCGAGTCGTCCATCTCCATCATCTTCTGCTTTGCCTTCACCGTGCCTGAGTTTAAAAAAAGTAAAAAACACTTGCCACCATTACCCATGCAACCACATATCCTAAAACTAAAAACATATTTCCGTATACTATTTATCCAAAAAAAAATTACTGAAGGGCTTCCACCTTTGTTGTCCCTAACACCTATGAGTGCGACTATACACCTGCATGATCAAATATTACTTCCGTTATTGTTTTCCTTGTACTTCGATATCCCACGCTCACCTACTCACCTTCTTCTTGAGTTGCTCTGAGTATAAATGAGTAAACTATAGTATAATGGAGAACACTATAGTATAATTAACTATCTCAAATTTCTGTAATAGTATAACAAACTAATCCACAAAAAATACATATAAAAAATTTAGTATTTTCATTTTCAACAATCACCATTGTGATGAACTTAAACTCACATTCCCTTTTCTTTCCTATCTAAAAACTCCATAAACTCATTATTACATTTCCATAACAATAACATAATACCTAACACTTAAGTAATAAAATGAAAATCATAACACCAAAATTACATTAAGGCAAAAGGATTCGATCCATATTCTTGGAATGCTGCAGAAAGATGAAGAAGTTGCAGGACTTGAAAGTTATTGCTTTGACAACTCATTAATTGCTTCAGCTTCTTTCTGTACATGCATCAAGACTAAATGACAAAGAGTAATTTCATTATATGTTCCTAGAAATATTTTAGCCATGTAAATAACCTCAATTAAATCAATTTTTTCTTTATCTCAAACAATGAAGATTATGCACCAGCATTTTCATCTCCAACAAGCTCCAATTTGCATTACAAGAAGGTGGAGGATCTGCAATCATATATACATGATATTTAAGATTTGAAACAAATTGAAAAGTCAATTGCTATTCTAGTCTAATATACTTAAAAATATTCTTTGAGAAATTCAAATATACAGAGATTGTAATTTAAGATATGATCCAAACCAATTGCAATAACATTCCCTCATTATCAACTCAGTTCACAATGTAGGATGATACCTAGAAATGCATGAAATAATTGACTTTGTAATGTGTTCACTATACACACTGATAAGAACAAAATATGAAAAGCTAAACCAACATAAATTTAAAGAACTAATATGCAAAAAAAAAATAGGGATCAGTTGGAAAGGAGAAAGTTTCCCAGGCAGCCAAAACCATGAAAGAAAAGCAAATCCGTAAGTAATTATGGCACCTCTTGTTATCCAATGGGAACTTGGATTAAAAAAGAAACTAGATTGATAGATGAAATACAATAGCAAGATGGAGTTAAGTGATGCCTAGCATCGTAACTTTATTGTTACGTGGATATAAGAATGTCATAAAATTTTAAGTTCATGATCCCGCAGTACTGAACTACTATAGTATAATGGAGAACACTATAGTATAATTAACTATCTCAAATTCCTGCAATAGTATAACAAACTTGATAGTTTCAATATGAGCATATCATATTAACACATCAATAAGTTACAAAAGGTGAGGGAAAATACCTAGTATTCTCCTCCAAAGGGGATGGAAACTGTGCTGTTTCCAACTCTGGCTCTTTTTGTCCACTGCGCTTTGTCTTCTCCGCTAATCTGCAACAAAGTCGGGCTGGAAAGGTTTCCGGGGTCGACCCTCCAACGTTCAAGTCAGTATTTCAGACCACCATGGATGTAACAGTAACGAAAATATAGAGAAAATATCTGAATATAAGTGAGTTGTTGTCCAAGAATGTCTAAGTGTGCTATTTATACCCTTTCCCTCATAAAAGGAGGGTAGACAGGTCATTTCATATCTTTGGGACCACAAGGAGTGGTACACAAAGGTAGTGGAGCATGGGTATACTGAAATAGTACGCATAGAGTGGACACATGGCGCCATACTAGTGGCTTCCCTGTACTATTTTGATCCTTTCCTGGGATTTAGGCGGCCACATGCACCCAGCGTGTTGTATTTCCTGGGAAAACGACATTTACTCTCTAGGATCCAACCGGTGAACCCTAAGCTGATGATTACTCCAAACATATAATGTTTGGGTTCAATAATATGACCGACCTATTACCTCTGGGTAGAGGTCACGAGTCAGAGGTGACATTGCAACTGTTCACCCCGTTCACGTCGTATTTATCCTTCTTCTGACCTCTGGGCTCTCCAGAGGTCCCCTTATCACTTATCCAGGAGCCCATATGTCACTGGTCTCTGGATCTATGTACTAAGATTAGGCCCGGTGGGCTCTCGGCTGTCGTATCTGAGGTGCTGACTATTTTGTCCACATCAACTACTCCCCTTATTCCGAGTAAAACACCTTCTAGGGTGTTTTCGTGGAATATCTCTGCTTTCTGCCTCTTCCTTCATTCATTTTGAAATGGGATTACCATTTTTACCCTCATTTAATGTTTGCAGGGTTTCAATTTCCCGCCTTCGGTCTTGAGCAGTCGCTTCGTTATCCCAGCTGTTCGTCCGCTGTGACTTTTCGCTTGCCAAGATCATGGCCTTACACATGTCCCATGAAAGGACACCGGTTTATGTCCACTATTATCGTTCTCAATAAAGTGGTTTTTCCCCTTTTCTTTCCCAAGGGTAATTTCTTCTTCTTCTCTGTTCTTCTCAATTTGTTATCGTTTGGTGCGCTCTACCAAAATAGGCAAAGGGTTTATTCTGATCGAGGGTTTTGACCAGCCACTTCTTTGCGTTTCTCTCTTCCGACGAATCAATTCATGCGAGGTATTTTCACGTCTCTTCTCTGCTTATTATTCTCTGCATGCTAGTTTCTTAAGTTCGTCGGCTTACGCCATGTCTAAGGCCTCACGCTTCTCCGGCAAATCTCACCCTGACAGTTCTTCTGTGAACCTTTCTCACTCTCACTCTTCGAATCGTCCCCCTTCGACGGTTCTGGGACTTCCTATTCAAAACCCACGCTCTACCCCTCTCTCTACTCGCCCAGTTAGGATTGTTCCTGAGGGGAGCAGGTCTCGTTGGAATGACATTTCACGTCAGACGGATTTAGATTTAGTTGAGTTTGAGTGTGTTAAGAAGATTTTGGGTCCCCATCCTGATTTCCTAGTGGATCTTCCAGGGGCCGAAAAACGTCCCAATCACATATATTTTCCTTCTCTAGCCTTTTGGTTTGCCCAAGTGCACGCTGGGCTCCGTTTTCCAGTACATCCTTTCTTGTCTCGGGTATGTGATCTTTACGGGATTCCTCTTAATCAGATCATTCCCTCTTCCATCCGTCTGCTACTGACCTTCTTCTTCATTATGAAGGCGAACGGTGGGAGCCCTACTCCTGAGATCTTTTACTCTTGCCACGATCTCAAGAGAAGGGATGATTTTTACTACTTCAGTTCTAGGCGTCAGGGCCTAGCACATTTCGTAGGTAAGCCCCCCAGTGTCGATGGGCAATGGAAAGACAGCTATTTCATTGTAACTCCCCGGTCTAGTATATGGCCTTTCCCCTGTGAGCGATGGCAATACAAAACACCAAAGCCCTCTACTCCCCCTCGTCCCCTTGAAGAGATGATCTCTCTCAAGGATCGAGGTGTTATAGTTCGGCTAAACCGGCTTGTTTCTGAACTGGGTTATCCCCAGATTTTCGGTCTTCTTCGTGAAGATCATGTTCTATTTCACTTTGGGTTCTCGAACCAGAAGCCTTCTGCGCGTTCTGCGACTGGTATTCCCTTGTTTTTCTTTGCTATTGAGGGTTTCTTTTATCCTGTATGATTTTCATAATAGTAGTTTGTTTTGCCTAAGGTATGGATTGGAAAAACGCTCTCATCCTCGAGGATGATGATGTTCAAAAGATTGCCCCTGCTGCCCAGGTTGGTGATTCCAAGGGTGCGGGCCCTTCTGCTAAGGCCGCTGTTACTGAGGAAGGTTCTTCCTTCCCGTCTACTGTTTCTGCTCCGGCCTCTGCGACTGTCAAGGAAGAGCAAGAGGGAGATCCCCCAGCCCCGTGAAAAGAGCAAGAGAGCTTCTTCCTCCTCTGCTCTCAACAAAGCTGCTTTGAAAAGGACTCGGTATTCCAAGCGCCAAGCTTCTCGGGCAGACGCCCAAGAGGAAGTTTCTTCTGAGGTTCCTGCTGCTGACTCATTCGTGGCCACGGAAGAAAAGGAGAACTTAGCTTTTCTAAAGGGATTGAAGTCTCCTCGTGGTTTCCCTGGTCTCTATAACTTGCCTGCCAGTCATCTTCGACCTATGGCACATCAAAAGCTAGTCGAGGTATATTTGTACGACACTTTACTTTTATTCACATAGCTTCTACTTCAAGTTATAGGTTCTAATTAGCTTGCTTTCCTCTTTGTTTCTAGTTTCTGAATCTACAGGCCTTTCTATTCTTCTGGAAAGTGAGGATTCTTCTTCCCTTGATTCCATTCGCCGGGATCTCGAGGGCCAAGGTCAGGAGCTGGGTGCAGCCCTTCAAGAGCTAGGCCTTGTTCGCACACAAAATTCCGAAAATGACGCTCAAGTGAAGGATCTGAAAGGGAGGCTGGCTGGCGTTGAATCACAGCTTGAAGGTGAATATACGCGGGGTTTACATCAGGGTATTGAGCTATGTCGCCAGAGGCTTCTGACGACTGCCTTTGGGCAATCGTTCTTGAAGGAAATGCTCGAAGGATTGTTGGAGGCTTATCATGGCAGTTCTTTTTTTCTAGAGAACATGGCTCCCCATGTCAGTCATTTCCTCCGTCATGGATTCAAATCAGCTGTTAAGCAAGCTCAAGAGAAGGGCTTTACTGAGAAGCTCGACATGTCTCGTGCCAAAGAGGATGTCACTCATTCCCCTCATTTCAAAGGTGACCCTAATATACCCGTGGACTTTCCTTGGTATCTTCTTGTTATGAGAAATGCATTTCTGCTGCTGTCCAGGGAGGGCTCTTTGGACCCTGCACTCCCCCCGGCCGACCCTATGATCTATGACATTTCGTCTGTTGAGGACTCCGCTCCTCTGGCTGATACTGGGGCAACTCCTTCTGTGCCCGATGGGGGCTATGATATTTAATCATGGCAGGTTTGTTTATCCTGTTTTTCTGAAAACAATGCTACTTATTTTGAGACCTGCGTGTCCTTTCTAGAGCGTACGTGCTCCTTTTGAACAATTAACTTGCTGTTTTTACTTTTTGCTGCCCTGTGTTGACAACATTTTTTTTTCTGGGCCTATGCGTCTCTTTCTATTTGTTCTAAGCGTGCATGCTTTTATTCCAAATATTTGCTATCTTGTTTTTCATAATGTGACTTGTGATGGAACTTGTATTTTTGTCATTTAGCAAAAGGTGCGGGTTACTGGCAGTAGTATACGTCTTTCTCCCTTCAAAAAATATTTATCTGTTACTAAGATAAATTTTCCTAGATTCTTTTTCATAACTGGGAGGTCAGAGAGCAAAAACTTGTACTCTTCTCCCTTCAAAAAATATTTATCTGTTACTAAGATAAATTTTTCAAAATTCATTTTCATAACTGGGAGGTCAGAGAGCGAAAACTTGTACTCTTCTCCCTTCAACAAATATTTATCTGCTACTAAGATAAATTTTCCTAGATTATTTTCATAACTGGGTCAGAGAGCAAAAACTTATGCTCTTTTCCCTTCAAAAAATATTTATCTGCTACTAAGATAAATTTTCCTAGATTCTTTTTCATAATTGGGAGGTCAGAGAGCAAAAACTTGTGCTCTTCTCCCTTCAAAAAATATTTATTTGTTACTAAGATAAATTTTTCAAAATTCATTTGCGCTGCACGGCCCCCCCAGAGCTGACAATCGAGGCTCTGGTGGACATCATTCATTGAATTCGAAAAAGTTCTGCCATGTTTACATGATATACATGGGCTTTTGATTAAAAGCGAGGTTGAAATACGTACGCCTAAATCCACTCAGGCGTAATACTTCTTTAAGTTAGCGATGTTCCAAGGACGAGGCCTTTCATTGTCATTCTCGTCCTTGAGCTCATAGGCTCCTCCTCTGAGCACTCGAGAGATCACATACGGACCTTCCCAGTTGGGTTCCAGTTTTCCAATTGGTTTCAATGCATCCGCCCTTCTAAGAACTACGTCTCCCTTCTCTAGGTTCCGACCTTTGACCTTCTGACCATATGCAGCTTTCATTAGCCTTTTGTATTTTTCTATTCTCAGTCTTGCAATTTCCCTCTCTTCTCCCACCAAATCTAGATTCTCTCTTCTTAAACTTTCATTCTGTTTTTCCTCGTAATTCTGGATTCGATGAGTTTCCATCCCAATCTCAGTGGGTATCACTGCTGAGGCTCCATATACCATGCTGAAAGGTGTTTCACCTGTAGCTGTTTTGGAACCAATTCTGTAGGCCCATAGAACAGAATCTAGCTCGTCAGCCCAGCTTCATCTGGCCCCTTCAAGCTTGGCCTTAATCCCATTCACTATAGTTCTGTTAGTTACCTCCACTTGCCCATTAGCTTGAGGATGTGCTACCGACACCCAGCACTGTCGGATCCCCATTTCTGCACTCTAGCTCCCGTGAACTGTGTTCCATTATCAGATACCAGGATCATAGGTATTCCAAATCGACGGCAGATATTTTTCCATAAGAATTTGATAATAGATGTTTCATCTATTTTCTGGACAGCCTCTGCCTCTGCCCATTTACTAAAGTAGTCCACGGTAACAATCAAGAAAGCCTTTCCACCAGAAGCCACTGGAAAATTTCCTACTATGTCTACTCCCCATTTATCAAATGGGCATGGGGAGTACATGACCCCCAACTCTTTAGCTGGCACACGTATAAGAGGACCATGCCTCTGACACCTGTCGCACCTCTTAACTAATTCCTTTGCGCCTGATCAGAGTTGGCCAGAAGTATCCGGCTCTTAATTTTCTGCGGGCTACATCTCTGGCCCCTGTGTGGCTACCGCCACATCCTTCATGTATCTCTCTCAGTACATAATTGCCTTCTCTGGGCGAGAGGCATCTCAGGTACGGTTGAGTAAACGATCTCTTGTATAGGTATTCACCTATCATGCAAAATTTCGCATATGTTGTTTTCTTCAGGGCATCATATCCTTCCAACCTCGGCCCAGTTCTCAGGAAATGTATAATAGGCAATCTCCAATCTTCTCATGTTTCTACTTCTCCCACTTCAAGGGAGATCATACGACTTTCAGCCGTGACCAGGGTGATCTTTCCTTTAGCCCCTTCGGCAGAACTTGCCATTTTGGCAAGGTAATCAGCCCATCGGTTCCCGCCTCTGGGTACTTGCTCTATCTGTAATTCTTCAAACTTCCCTTTCAGCTGTTCCGCCAGTTCTGCGTACTTAACCATCTTCTCATTCTTTTTCTCATACGTTCCTAACAACTGCTGGGTGACTAGTTGGGAGTCGGAGTATATCACTGCCCTCTGAGCTCCCAACTCCCAAAGCGTCTTCATTCCTCTGATTACAGCCTCATATTCTGCTTCGTTATTTGAAGTTTTGAACTCAAATCTTATTGTGAATTACAGCACTTCCTTTTCAGGAGTAAAGATCAATATCCCCACGCCGCACCCTTCAAGTGTGACGGAGCCATCTACATATGCTTTCCAAATTCCCACCTCTCACTTCTGAGTTATTTCCTGGATAAAGTCCGCTAAGATCTGGGCCTTGATCGTGGCTCTGGGTTCAAACTCTACATCATACTCTCCCAGTTCTACAGCCCACCTAACCATTCTTCCCGAGAGGTCAGGTCTGCCCATAATCTTCTGAAGTGGAAAGTCAGATCTGACCACTACCTTGTGGGACAAGAAGTACGGCCTCAGTCTCCTGACCGTCACCATCACGGCCAATGCCAATTTTTCAATCTCAGAGTATCTCAACTCTGCTCCTTGCATAATTTTGCTTACATAGTACATAGGTAACTGTCTGTCCCCCTCTTCTCGTAGGAGGACAGAGCTCAGAGCGTAATCTCCTACGGAGAAGTATAAGTACAATACCTCTCCTGGTACGAGTTTAGTCAGCAGCGGCAACTCTGCTAGGTGGGTTTTCAAATCCTCAAATACCTCTTGGCACTTGGCATCCCACTCAAACTTTGCTCCCTTCCTCAGGATCTTGAAGAAAGGAAGGCTTTTCTCTGCAGCCCTGGAGATGAATCTGCTCAGAGCTGTGATTCTTCCGTTCAACCTCTGTGTCTCCCTTAAATTCTTAGGGGGTTGCATCTCTAAAATGGCCCTTACCTTTTCCTGATTCACTCTTATCCCTTCTGGGGTCACAACATACCCCAAGAACTTGCATGTTCTCACAGCGAAGGCATACTTGGATGGATTGAGTCGTATCTGACAGGCCCTCAATACTCTGAATACTTCCTCCAAATCAGAGGCGTGGTCCCCTGCTTTAATGCTTTTCACAAGCATGTCGTCCATATATACCTCCATGTTCCTTCCAATCTGCTTCTTAAACACAAGATCGACCATCCTCTGATAGGTGGCCCCTGCGTTCTTCAGGCCAAAAGGCATCTTTACGTAACCATAGGTCCCGTATGAGACTACAAAACACGCTCGGGGTACATCTGCAGGGTCCATCCATATCTGATGATACCCTTGGTACGCATCCATCATTGACAAGAGCTCACACCCAGAGGTTGAATCCACTAATTGATCGATTCTGGGCAGTGGGTAGTGATCTTTGGGACAAGCCCTAATTAGATCACGAAAATCTATGCACATTCTCCAGCTTTCACTTCCCTTGGCTACCATCACAGCGTTGGACAGCCACTCAGGGAACTGCACTTTCACAATATGTTTTGCTTTCAACAGTTTATCGACCTCAGCTCTGATAATTTTATCTTTCTCTGGGCCGAACTGCCTCAACTTCTGCTTCACAGGTCTTGCCTCTAGGTTGATATTCAAGCGGTGTAACGCCACAGCTGGGTCAATACCCACTAAGTCTTCTGGCTGAAACGCGAAAAGGTGGCATGAGCTCCTCTCTGAGATGCATCTGCATCTCTGGCTCGTCCTCTTCCAACTCTGCCAATTTCATCTTCTTTCCCAACGAGTCCTCTCCCCTGTCGGCTCTCAGGGTATCTCTGGCCACTTTCTTCACAGTTTAGATGTAACATTTCCGAGAGCAGAGTTGATCCCCTCTGAGCTCTCCTACATCATTTCCTACTGGGAATTTCAGCTTCAGGTGGTAAGTAGATACCACAGCATAGAAGGCATTCAGGGAGGGCCTCCCTAATATGACGTTGTACGACGATGGCGAATCTACCACCAGGAATTCTATCATCTTTACACTGAACAGGTGAGATGTGCCTAGCCTGACCTGGAGTGTGACCCGTCCTTTGGGATGTATTGCTCCTCCAATAAATCCAAAGAGTGCAGTGTCCACTGGTTCCATTTTCACATTCAAAATCATTTTCTCAAAGCACTCTTGGAATATAATGTCCACAGAGCTGCCTGTGTCCACAAACACCCTGGCTACGTCGTAACCACCTATTTCTGTGGTTACGACCAGTGCATCGTTATGTGGCCTCTGGGCAAGGATCTCATCTTCAGCTCCAAATCTAATCACCGGGGTATCTTCCTCCATATTCACATGTCTGACCTCTCCCTCCTCCCAGAATTGTCTGCTTCTGAGAGAAGCTTTTCTGGCTCGATTTGAGTCTCCATCAGTGGGTCCTCCCACTATCATTTGAATGAAACCCCTCTTACCTCCAGGGCCATCCTTTCTCGGGGGCTCAATAACCTTCTTCCCCTTTTCTCCCACTTTTTTCCACTTGAAGTCGTGCCTATCTCTTTCTTTTTTCACGAACTCCGCTAGGTGTCCGCTCTGAATCAATCTTTCAATTGCATCTTTCAGATCCCTATAGTCGTCTGTTTCATGCCCAAAGTCATTATGATAACGGCAATAATGTTCGGACCTAGGATTTTTTGGTCCATTTCTTGCAGTAGAGGGAAACTTAAAGCCCGGGTGGTCAGCTACCACCTCCAACATCTCCGCTGGCTGTAAGGTCAGAGGGGTGTATGTCTCTAACCTCTCAGGCCAAGCTTTCTCTTTTCCACCCTTTCCTTTCTCGGGTATACTCTTTTTCTTTTCAAGCTCTCTCCTTTTATCAGCATTTCTCTCCTGTCTTTTCATACCCCTGGCTTCTTCCAGGTTTATATATTTATTAGCTCTGACCTGTAATTCGTCAAAAGACTCAGGTTGTTTCTTAGCCAGGGATTTGAAGAAATCCCCGTCTACTAACCCTTGAGCCAGGGCATTCGATTTAACCTCGTCAGAGGCGGAAGGTACTTCTAAAGCTGCTTCATTGAAACGAGTAATATATTCTCTCAAACTCTCATGTGGCTTCTGCTTCAAACTGAGTAGGTACAGGGAAGTCTTAGCTATCTTTCTAGCACTAGCAAACTGGTGTAAGAACATATCACTGAGCTCTACGAAAGAATGCACTGAACTGGCAGGTAACTGACTGAACCATTTCTGAACCAATTTCGTTAAAGTTGTAAGGAATACACGACATTTAACCCCCTCTGAATACTGATGCAACAAAGCTCCGTTCTCAAATCTCAACAGATGGTCTTGGGGATCAGTCGTCATGTCATACTCATAATTCAAAGTCTTGAACCCTGAAGGTAAAGGGTCAGAGAGGATTTCGTTTGTGAGGGGCAACCCCCCAGGGTGGATCCCAGATTTGACTGTTTTCTCACAGTGTTTTTTAATAGCTTCCATCTTTTTTTCAGAGAGGTTATTGCACGATTGGCAGTGGCCACAACAGCCGATTCAACTACCTCCTTAGAGTCATCTTCGTACTCAACCAGTTTCGAATTTTTCACATCTCCCTGACTAGCTCTGACCTCTGTCCTGTCATCCCTGGCGACTGATACGCCGGCAGCTGCTCTGCCAATTTTGGTTCCAACATTACCATCCTCCGGGACGTCTCCCGAGGGATGAAGTAATGTGGCGGGCACGCTCCGGGCCCTAAATTCTGGCACACTTCGGGTCCCAATGGCTCGAGCCTGGGACACGCCCGTGGCCGTATATTCTTTTCTGCCCACTATCTGGGGCCTTATCGAATTCAAAGTCGGGGCCTCTTACCGACCATTCATTTCTGTTATCTGACCCGTCATGGCATGATTCACTGCTGACTGAATGAGTGCCCTGAGATTATCCGCGGACAGGGATATCACAGATGGATTACCAAGAGGTGTATCCATTGGCGGGATGGAGGCATTCTGGGCTGTCACCACTGGAGCGTTAATGCTCGTCGGGGTGTTCACAGCCGCCTTGAAATCCATACCCAAATTGCGAGGGTTGGGATCAGTCATTTCTGCAATATATTATCATATTAATCGCAAGTTCTCTCACAGGTAACAAATATACAAAGGTGATTAACCTGATATCACAAGTGTTCTTGACAGAGAAGCATTGTTGCTCTCTGATCTCTCGATGAAGATCATATTCATATCAGCAGGAAAAGTATGAACTCAAACATTAACAAAACAATTAATATTTTCATGTTGTTTGACGACCTCAAATACATGTTTCAGCCAAAAAAGCGAACGCTAGACATCTTATTCTAAGAATACACACAATGATCTTCTTGCCCTTTAATGAAACCATTTTGTGATAATATCTTTTCTTCACCGATGGTTTTAATGTTCATTTCAGAGACATATCAAGGACATCTAACATGATCATTCTCATACCATATCAGCAGGAAGCAAATATCCTTCCTACTTTTGCGTTTTATTCATTGTATATGTATGGAATATCTTCTATAATCATGCAATCCATTCAGATATACGAAGAATCAGTTGTAAAATAGCTAATCGCAATTCATTAACACCATTTTCATGCTTACAATTTCAGATCCAGACACGTAAACATCAGATCTGTTTTATTTTTACTAAGATAAGTAGATTGCTGTCAAGATTCTTCATCATATATAGATTTTATAATGGGAAACTCACGTCTTAACTCATAAACCTTCCCACAGACGGCGCCAGATGATAGTTTCAATATGAGCATATCATATTAACACATCAATAAGTTACAAAAGGTGAGGGAAAATACCTAATATTCTCCTCCAAAGGGGCTGGAAACTGTGCTGTTTCCAACTCTGACTCTTTTTGTCCACTGCGTTCTGTCTTCTCCGTTAATCTGCAACAAAGTCGGGCCGAAAAGGTTTCCGGCGTCGACCCTCCGACGCTCAAGTCAGTATTTCAGACCACCATGGATGTAACAGTAACGAAAATATAGAGAAAATATCTGAATATGAGTGAGTTGTTGTCCAAGAATGTCTAAGTGTGCTATTTATACCCTTTCCCTCATAAAAGGAGGGTAGGCAGGTCATTTCATATCTTTGGGACCACAAGGAGTGGTACACAAAGGTAGTGGAGCATGGCTATACTGAAATAGTACGCATAGAGTGGACACATGGCGCCATACTAGTGGCTTCCTTGTACTATTCTGATCCTTGCCTGGGATTTAGGCGGCCACATGCACCCAGCGTGTTGTACCTCCTAGGAAAATGACATTTATTCTCTAGGATCCAACCGGTGAACCCTAAGCTGATGATTACCCCAAACATATAATGTCTGGGTTCAATAATATGACCGACCTCTTACCTCTGGGTAGAGGTCACGAGTCAGGGGTGACATAGCAACTGTTCACCCCGTTCACGTCGTATCTATCCTTCTTCTGACCTCTGGGCTCTCCAGAGGTCCCCTTATCACTTATCCAGGAGCCTATATGTCACTGGTCTCTGGATCTATGTACTAAGATTAGGCCCGGTGGGCTCTCGGCTGTCGTATCTGAGGTGCGGACTATTTTGTCCACATCAAAACTAATCCACAAAAAATACATATAAAAAATTAACCCAGAGATAAACCCGAAAAGAGTTCCGATATAGAGAGAACTTAATTGCGATTGAAATAAAGATAAAAGCCCATTTTCTTGTTACCTATTCACACTGAGAAAAGTGTTCCTTGCTCCATGGAAATGAATGTGTTCCTCTCGATGGTGGCCTGACGTAATTGGCAGAGGATGGACACCTACCCAGAACAAGCTCATGGCAACGAAGGCTTCCACTGTAGAAATCAAAACATAGACAAATAAAAAAAAAATCAGAAATCTAGGACAAAAACCCTCCCCAGTTGCCGTCCCCTTCGCGTGAGCAGAAATAGCATTTGTCATCCCCTGCACCATCGACGTCCCTACATCATGGCCGAAACCCCAACACCATCGTCGAAGCCCCCCTTGCATTCGTACTCCCCCTCGCTGTCCACACTCCTCCACCTCCTTCCCCCTCCATCCACCTGCTCACCATATTAATCGATGCCTCGCCGGTCTTCACCTTCACCCTCGAAAGCCCTGCGCGCTACCCGCCATCGCGGCCGTGAGCGACCCCCACCGTCTGATTTGCTCTGCAATTCATTCCGCCCAAAACCACTAGAATGTGAGGGCTATTTACTAACATACATATATCAGAAATTTTGGGGGTGGTTTGGGGGGATGGTGGTAGGATGTTAATTAGACACCCATCACACCTCCTGCTGTATAAAGTGATGCACTCAGTTATTACCCAAAAATGAAAACAGACAATTATGTTGCTAATTAGTCCCTGTACGTAACTCAAAAAAGTAAGGGCCCTCACATTTAATTTGTGTATATATTTAGCCCCTAATAGTGTTTGCCCCATTTATGTTTGTGGGTTTTGGCCTATCGAGACTCTATTTAGGCATCTTCTCACTTTTATGGGAGAGCTATTGACATTTTTTATAATATTAATATCATGAGCACGTTTCTTGTGCACCAGTTGCACCATGCAACTCAAGTGTATTGACATTTAATACACATAGTGTCAAGATGATCCTCTCAATTCTTATCTTCCGTGTTCTTGTGAATTACGCTGCATCAATGTTGTAAGACACAATATTATTATTTTCTTAAAAAATACTCTCTCCATCCCAAAAATTATATAGATTGTCTGTGTTCTGCACAAAGATTGAGAAATCGGATAAAAATATTACGTACCAATACATGAGATCATTGTTCGGTGTTGGAATCAAATCTTCATCACTCATTTTGATAAAAAACTTCAATCCTTACTAGCTGCATTATACTGATATGCAAATGGTTGTTCAAATAATGTATTAATAACATTTTTTAAAAAGTATTAATTAATAAAATTAGTTGAGCAATATGTGTTATATTCCATGGTTGGATAGTGGTCAAAATCGGCATTTATATTATCCATAGGCATAAGCAATACTGAGATGACTCCTACCATTTGGAGCCACAACATTTGAACCAAAATCTATCTTTCCAATTGATGCTCATTAATCTCTTTGTTGCATGGGCCAAAAATAAATAAAAAATCACTCATTAATTGGGATTTTAGCGTTCATAATTCAAATATATATTTTAGAACCAGCTGAGTTAGCTCACCTGGCCACCGGACTCCTCAGTTGAGTGAGTGATCCGGGTTTGATTCCCTTTGGGAACGAATAGGAGGGAGATATAAGGTTGGCTTGGAGATATGAGTGTATGAAGACTTGGTGAACTAACTTCTAACCACTAACAACTAACATTTATCGATAAATATATATATATATATATATATATATAATATCAAATATTTTCACTCAACAGTTATAATTATTTTTATTAAAAAAGTGTTAAATGTATAATGTAATTGTCATGTGATAACATCTAAATCATTCATTGAAAATAATAGATATTGTTTGATAAAAATTGACAAACAAGAAATTAAAATTAAAATAGACCGGTGCATTGCACGTGCAAAAATCTAATATTTGAAAAAGTACACAACTCGAGAATCCTTTGCAAGTCTAATTGGTCAACAATTTTTTCAAAAAAATAACAGCAACGGCAAAATAGAAAAACTCACCCCAAATCGGTATCTCTATAAGGACAAATATATATTATTGTGTGAAGATGCAAGTACATAAAGAAAACCAGTACAGACACGAAAAATAATAAGATGGCGCTTGGTATAAATTTAAAATGGTAATGGGTATCATTAAAGGATAATCATTATGTAGTTAGTGATTACCCTTCTTTTTAACATATTTTTATAATTTCATTCATATACAATAAATAATATCAAACACTGGTAATGAGAATGAATTCTCAATAATCTTCATTTATTCTCATTTTTCACTCTCATTATTCCAACCAAGCGCCCCTAAATTTATAGAGATGACCATAATAAGAAACGTATATTATTTGTCCTTATAAAGCACATATTTATTTATATCAGTAACACATGATGGATAAAATATTTATTTTTGTAAGGGCCAGGTTAGTTAATAACATTGAGATTGATCTTTCATGACTATTTTTGTTTTAATCGACTACATTTAAAATGGTACCACTTTAAAAGAGGACTTTGTACCAAAAGTATAATTATCTACCTGTGCAATAATATTGCATATAAATTTTTACCAAGATATAATAATTATAGGAGAGAATATTGCACGAAAGAATCTCATATATAAGATACAACATTATTATTTTCTTCAAAAATACTCTCTCCACTTTAATTATATAAATTGGTTGAGTTTTAGCACAAAGATTTCTTTTGGTTGTGTTTATGCATAAATTAATATTAAGAAATAAGATAAAAGTACTACGTGCAATACATGTGATCATATATAGTAATCAAATCTTCATCACTCATTTTGATAAAAACTTCAATCATTACAAGCTGCATTTTACTGATATGGTTGTTCGAATAATTTATTAATAACATAATTTTTTTTAAAAAGAACTAATTAATAAAATTAGTTGATCAATATGAGGTGTTCCATGGTGGATAGTGGTCATAATCGACATTTATGTTTTCCATTAGCCATAAGCAATCTTGAGATGACCCCTTCCATTTGGAGCCACAGCATTTTAACCTATATTGCACGGGTGCGAATACTCAGATATGGGTGTGATACGATACGAGTTCGAGAATACGAGTTTTTTTAAAAATTATGGTGTGATTTATTAAGGATACGTTTATTTATTTATATTTTATTATATATAATATCTAAAAATTATACTTTTTTATAAATAAAAATTATAAATCAATTATAAATCATTTAAATTTTTTATCATCTAAAATTTGAGTATATTCAATACTATAATATAATTATTAAAAAAAATATCAATTACATTAGTTCAATATATAAATCATAGTATAGTAAATTCAATCTAAAACGAGTGTGAATATATGTGGATGATTTGTCACGAGAAGATGCAAGATTATTATAATATTTCAGTGGACAGAGGTTTTCTTTTTTATCACTAAATATTAATTGTTAGAAGATAATTAACCAAGTCTCCAAACACTCCAAGAATATCTCCAAGCCAACTTTATAACTCCTTCCTAATTCGTTCTCAAAGACAATTGAACCCGATTACTCACTCAAGTGAGGAGTCCAGTGGCCAAATGAGCTAACTCACCTGATTAGTGGACAGAAGTCTTTAGAAGGAGTTTTTTTTTTTTAATCATAATGTTATTTTTCATCCCAATTCCAATCCCAATTAATTCTACTACAATGTTAACTCAAGTCATAAAGTCTAATATCCCATGTTTTGATAGAGAGGAAAGCTTCCCAGGTCTATGATCCTTCTGACCAAAACCACAAGAGAATGTAGAACGAAAGCTCACAGTAGACAGGAAGCAATTCAGTGAGCAGATTACTTATGACTAAGAGCAAGTAGAGAATTACCTTACAACCAACTCGCAGATGAGACCCCCAGGGAAATCATCGGCTTTACATACATTTTTAAGCTCAATGTATTATACAAAAGAAACTCTAAAATTAAAAGATTTAAAAGCAAAAAGATGTAGTTTCTAAAGATCCCTTAGTCCAAAAGACAGTCTCTTCACATGTATACGAGAGATATATAACCCTCACCTTGGCATTTTGATAACACAACTACGAAATGTAACGATCAAGAAACCTTCACATTTGGTGATGGAGCTGCTGTATCGGGTTGTTCTGATGTGGGGTTATCCAAATTCATTTTCTCTGGTGTATGTTCAACAGTACAATCTGTTTGAACAGCATTAGGCATTGAAGTGTCCATCTGATAGGTGGGTTGTGAAGTATTAACAACTGCTTTAAGCACTGGTTCGATAGGGCTCTGTTTGGTGGCCGCATTTGGATCAGAACTCTTTTTGTCTACAGGAGGATCAGAATCCATCGGATCTTTTGCCAGCAATGGGGATGTAGACGTTGGATTCTTGGGTTGAGTGATTGTTTCGGGGGTGTTGTACTCAGATAGGAGATCCATGAACTCATTTAGCAGTCGTTGAACTTTTCTGTTGGAAGCCATAGCTGGAAGAATATCTTCCTGAAGAAGTTTATGCTTATTCATTCCCTATCAAAACATACAATTTAGGAACATGTGTGATTTATTCATAAACGAACATTTCAAACACTGTCAATTGAAATCATTGACATAAAAGACAGGCAAAAAGTTCTTCTTGGTAGTTACTAATACTCTTAAACCACTCAATGACTCCCATGTCGTTGTCATGCAAAGAGTTTGTATGGCTCAACAATATTTAGCTTATATTCTCAGGGTTAGTTTGCTTTAATGGACAGAATTGATAAATAATTATCCCTTCTTGACAAATGATCTATTCCCTATTCATGTGAAAATACATGATAAATTTTTATCAGGGGTCGATGTCACATGAACCCAACATAAGATACATGGGATAAGAACATAAACCTCTCCTAATCCAACAAAGCAAACTAGCCCTCAGAGACAATGCAAGTCTAGTAGTGTTCCTAAGGGACACTGTACTATAACATCGATCTTATACCAGAAAATATAACAATATTAGGAAATAATTTGCCTATACAATCTATACAATGCTTTCACAGTGCTTCAAATTGTCTGTACTACACGCACACAATCATTAGGATTCATGTGTCGGTAGTCTACAAGCTCACAATTTGCAGAAACCATTTAGTAATTTCGAGGTAATATTAAGGCTGATTTCCACTATTAAGGAACGTAGATATATCATTTAATTATACAATTTTTTATCAACTCACGAGATCAATATCCACCAGCTTACTCAACCCGCCAAATTGGCCCGCTTTTGTATAAACACACATGCACTGACGTTACACATATTTTCCAATAATAAAATACTCAGTTATTTTGTAACAGAAGAAGTGACACAGGGGAACAACTCTTGAAGAAAATTTAGGCATCAAAAGAGAAATGGATGGGTCTGTAGATGGCCTTTAACTTTAACTTAAAACTCTTTCGGAAATCATTTAGGTGGATTTGAAATCCACTTTATATAGAAATACTTTATTAATCTTCTCGTCAAATCAAATCACTTAATGATAGGTAGCAATAGGAATCTTCCAAGCGAAATGAAGTAGAAAACCCTAAGAAAGGTTTCATCCACATGCAGAATTGAGAAAAAGGCCTTACAAGTATAGAAGGGTCCCATGCTGGTGTTTTTAGTCCTGCTCCAGATTCCATCATTCCAATGGGAGGTCCAAGAAAGCTCTCGCAAACTTCTCTCAAGCGGGACTCATCTGCCTCCCTGCAGTTTCAGAAGACATTTGAAGGTCGCAAAAGTACAAAACCTAGCAAACGTTTGTCTGCTGAGCAGAATAACACATACAACCAATGCTAGTCAACCAAAAATTAGTACTTGTAACAGCAGAGAATGATATAGCATTTGATATTATCCTTGCTCCCTTGTACCCATATGAATTTTTCCATGAAATGTTTTTATCCTTCTCTAATATCAGAGAGTCCCAACTCTAACCCAATGTAATGATGTCAACATGTGAGTTCTCCAGTCCTACTCCTTGCAATAATTTAGTACACGAAAGATAAAACGAGAAAGAAAATATGTATTTGTATCCTGTGAAAGGGAAGCCAACAACCATATGCTGTTAAAAATGGTAGTCACCATATAGATATGGAAAGGCAAAGCTAACCTTGCTAAAAAGCGAATATAAGACAGAAGACATTGGCGATACTCGCTGGGAGAATTCAAAGCCAATGCAGATGCTAGTTGGGATTCCAAATGAGCACGTGTTTGCATGCCATCATCAGTCACTCTGCACAATGATTACAACTAATAGTGAACATCATATGCAAAGCATAATAGAGATAAAAGTGTAAACTTATTAAGCTACCAAAAAATGGGCTAGGATTGACAAATAAGCATATCTGCTAATAACGCAGTTTAATAAAAAACGGGATATTCTAATATACAATATTAGGGCTTCAGACAGTATCATAGAAGTTCATCTTAAGATAGAATAGAATAATGTCAACATTGTTCAAGGATTGTTAATAAGTACTAAAAGGGAAGTGGGCAACTGAGCCTGACTCTTAAAAGAGTTAAAGGCAGTATTTTTTCCTTCTCGGAATCATCAACTAACCCTAGATTCAAAAGGAATATATACCTGCTCCACCCTGGTTTTCGTGCCAGAAATTTCCTTACATCCACCTGCAAAGCTGCCAGCTCACCACCAAGAGCTGAACCTAAATTCCAAGAGGTAGCAAAATTTGATGCAGGGAAACAATCGTCTGCAACTCTCAGCCAACACTTGAGATTCATATCAAAGAGATATGCATGGCGTGTGGCTAAAACAACAAGGGGAGAACCACATTTCGACAACTTTGCAGATATCACTTTTATAGTACCTGAAGAGGGCCACATAATAAAGTACTCAAATCCACTATAGGATTTTATGAAATTAATAAGATCACAAAGCTGTGATGCTGCTTTAGAAATAACGACCAGACTTCTCGACTTACCCGTATCCTTGCCATTAGCTTTCAGGTCTGTTGTTATCAACGAAACCAAGGAATCCTGAAGTAGACATTTCTTGTTAAGAAGATCCCAAACATATAATGACCCTCTCTTTGTAATGAGCAACAACTTCCAGAATTCATCACAATCAATAAATACTGGTGCAGAGCCCATCATCATGGTTGGCATAGCACGCCTCCCACATCTTGTATAAACCTTCACAAGGATAAAAATTCACAATTAAAAATAAAAAATTAATATTCATCACATCATAAAATCCGTGACAGAAACACTACTATGGTCATAGATGCTGAGATACTGTCCCAACGAAAAGAGGAACAAAAATTATCATTGGCAAGCAAAAGAATTTCATAAAATGATTACCATCCTGTGATAATTCGAAGAAAATACTAAAATACTATATTATGGGTGATCCTCATATGATCATATCAAACCAATTATGCTCGGCCACACCATGTATATTGCTAAGCAATTTATATGTTATTAACAAGAATATCCGCTGTCCAATCCATCTAATAGTGTAGCTCAACCAGCTCCTGCTTACGCTCATGCATACGGTATATGGTAGAATGAGAACACTTAATCAAGTATGTACATACAGGTATCACATTGTCCACAGAAGTTCAACCTCCATAATAAGATCCAGTACCAATCATTGGATGATCCAAAAAGCATGAGTCAACAGCAATAACTTATGTGAACCACATGAACTATTTTTCTTCAAGTATCATTGTTGTGCACACACATTATCACTGCTATACATACGCGCTAACACTGATGTCCATATGAAGTGTCATTTTTTTAAAATAAAATGCTTTTTTAACAGTGACACTTCATATGCATAACACTAACAGAACATATGCTTAATAGTGGCATTTGCAAAAGAAATTCACGTGAACTAAGGTTCAAGGAAGATCTACTTTATGTTAAGGTATAAGTAACTGAAACACTTGAAAATTGTTGAAATTATCTCCTCCAACCAATGTGAAATAGGCTGTTCAAAGAAACCAACAGTGTGGAGATGTTATATGCTGAGTAGGATGATAGCAAAAGTGTAGCATTAACTTCATGGTAACAAGAAAATGATAGAAATATAGAATCAGGAAATCTAACAGTATGCAGAGGACACTAACCTGGATGGATCCATCTTCACAACCAACAGCCCAGAAATTAGAATTTCCAGACAAGACAGTGACCTTTCCAGAGATCCTATCAGACCAAAGATTCTGAGACCCCCTCATACAAGAAACTTCTGTTTCTTTGATCATGAAAGTGCTGCCTGCTCCTACAATGTCACTAACTGCATGCTCTCTTGGACGAGCTTCCAAGCAAACAGGTATTGCATCTTCCCCTTGTTTCTTATCAAACACTCGTATTGAAAGAATACTACCAGAAGCTAGATGACCAATCTGCTCAACATTATTATTTGTTTCTTTACTTCCACCATCTGAAATCTTCTCAATGACCAAGCTCTCACTAATAGATGCTCTAGCTGTGACACCAGAACGATCTTTCAGATCAGCACTCCCACTAATAGCTTTCCTTAAGGATCCCTCTCTAGTATTGTTATCAGTAAGTGTCATTGTATTCTTATCCATAATATTATCCAAAGATTTCACTGGGAACTTGAGAGCTTCAGATTGAACACCAATAGAGGCACTTTCGTGATGGGCAGTTACTCCAACTGCTTCTGGTATTATCCTCTTTCGTCCATCGGGACGTCTGTATTCTTTTTGCTTCACAGGACTTGACATCCGAGCAGCAACTACCTTATTTGACCCATCACGGACCTCAGCTTTTTTTCCAGCATTTGCAGAAGTCTTATTAGTTTTTGTTGTAACCACTAAATCAACTGAAGGTTTTAGAGACGCTCGACTCTCTGGGTTGACTATATTTGTCTTCTTACTCAGATTTTGCTTCGCAGATGCTGCTTCAAGCAATAACTGTGCTGGAGTCTCAGCCAAGTTTCCCTGCCGACCTCTTACATCACCATATCGATTTCTTTTCAGATCTTCTAATTCAGAATCAGTTAACTTTTGTCCAATTTCGTTTACACTAAAATGGAATGTTGCCACTGTCCCATCAAGGGAGCAAGCAAACAATGTGTAACCATCGGGGCTCCTGCAATCACATGCAAAATTGAAGATCAGTAAGCATATGCACTGAGAAGGGTGAAATCCATCAATAACAAAGACACATAACGTTCAGGAGTATGAAATTGCAGACACTAAATATTAAAATTACCATGTGAGATCCACCACGCTTTGAGTAAAGAAATGCTTAGCAACAAAGAGAGGTCGAGGACTTGCTGTAGTCCAAACAGTTATGGTGCGATCCTGGCTTCCTATCGCAATAACATTATATGGCAGTAAATCTTTTCCTTCAGACTTTGCAGAACCATTAGCCCAACCAACTGATGCAGCTTTTATGCCTGGGGAATTGGAGATATTCTTTCTAAACATTGAATGATTGAACTTAGCAACAATAATTGGTGCATTATGTCCTAAGAAGTCAAATGTGGCAGACCATTCCCCTCTCTCCAGAACAGGTGCAGAATGTCTGGGCTTTTGAAATCCATGAGTAGTAGTTATAAAATGGCCGCAAGGCGACCAGTCAAGCCGTCTAAAGAAAGTCGAGCCAAGCTGAAAAACAAAAACTCCAAAGCAGGTTAAGGCAGTTGGATGAGTACAATGTATATAAATATGTGCGTGTGTGATCCACTGCCATTTGTCGACTTACAGATTTAGCCCAGTGCCCATCGGTTCTATGAGCAGGGCTCCAGTCACTTGTTCGCCATATTATGACAGTCTTATCATCAGATTGACTTGCTATGAATGAACCGATAGGATCCCAAGCAACACCTTTGACCAGACTGGAGTGACCCCGGAGAACTGCAGTACAAATGCCATTACTCATGTCCCAAACATGAATGGTATTGTCCAGACTCCCACTGGCTAATGTTGAGTCATCAGGAGACCAATTAAGATCTACCTACTTTAGGCATAGAACAAAATACAAATTGATTAGAGCACACAAATTATTACTCACAAATAGTGGAAACTCCTAAACCCTTTAAGATACCAAAATAATGCAAGAAACTTTTTAATGGAACTTCTATTACCACGTCGGCTGTGTGTCCTCTCAAAGTCATAGCAACTTTCCAGTTCTCGATATCAGGTGGCTCTCCACTGCCAAACTCTGTGGTTCCAGATCCAGGCTTTCTCTCATGAACAAGAATGGCTTGATCATCAGATCCTGATGCAATATATCTTCCATGCTTAGCCCATCTAACACAGTTAACAGACCCAAAATGGTCTCGCAGAGTTGCTAGAAGTTTTGATGCTGAATCAATCCTCCGCTCCCTGCAAACAGATTTCATGTTCCAAATGCGAACCTGAAAGTTGCAAAATATGCTTTATTTCAGAATAAAGAAATAAAAAATCTAAGCGAAGTAAGTATCATAGAGATAATATATTGATGTCAGAATCAATGAATGTAATGTGCTTAATCCCAAAACTGGGCAGACTAATGGTAGCATAAAGCACAGAAATTCAACAGTGGGTTATGTCGTGTCTAGAGTTATACACATCTCGGCTTCTTGAATCTAAGTCGTAAAATGACCACATCTAAATTTTCACCACTTAATAGCCCATTCGGATAGAAAGAGAATTAATCAGCAGTGGAACGCAATTTGGAAATCTAGTGAATCAATGCCCAAAAAAATTTGGTTACTTATGGGGAAAATGACAAAATTAGTTACCTTGCATCATACAGTTCACAACCATTAACTTGATGGTGTCCATAGAGAAGTTCGTCAATCAATTCGTCTTCCTAGTGAAACATAAATCATAACTAAAAGGGCATCCCGAATTCTTAAGAGTGGATCTAACATATAAAAAATTATTCATGAAAAGTATTGGTTATCTTCGCACCCGAAATCCCAGGAAAAAAGGTATATAAAATTTTATTGAAAATCGCAAGAGAAGACTTCTGCACAAATGGCAGCAGCACAACATAGCTCCGCCACGTGGTCAACTACGTGCCCAATCAATTCTAGGCAGGCCAATCAGGAAAACACAATCCATAGACCAAGAATAGAACACAGCATCTCCAACGAGGTGGAACACGACATCTCGAACGAGCTGGGCCTGTGGGGGTTATGGTGGCTTGATTACAGATGAGGGTTTTGAAGAGACAAAACTACTTGTTTTATAGAGGTAAAAGAGATTATGTCCGTCAGCATAATTAAATTCTCCTCGTACTTGTTGGTCCAAGATTAACAAAAGCTCTAAACAATAACAATGATACTGATAAATCCTAGTACAGGTTATACAAGCATTCACTGTTTCAAGAATTGTTTATTCAATATTAAAACGCCATACTGGAAAACTTAACGTGTTTCTATTCTGTAACAGCAAAATTACAACCAATGAGAACGGTGATGGAACTTAAAGTCTGCATTCCCAGTTAGACGCATTAAGCAGGATGCCTCATAGCATTGCACCACAAAAGCTTCCACCCAGCTAAAATCGTACTAAATTAAAATGAAAATATTGGAGAGAGAGAAAGTATATTGGAAAAAGGAGAGCATACCTTATGATCACCACCACCGGTGGCAAACCTGAGGCCACCAGGTTGAATATCAACGGAGAAAATTTGTGTGCCCCCATGCTTAATCCAACTAGGTTTCTCTGCTATCATCTTTCACCACTCCAATAAATCTTCAACTGAAGGCCGCCTGGTTTTTTTATGTTTTTAAAGAAAAACAGGAAAGAAAAGGAAAGGGTTTGCTTATCTTTCTTTCTCTCTGTTTTGTCACTAAAACCCCTGAAAACCCATCAAAAGTCTGTCCAAGTTCATGCCTTGCATCCCAAACAGATTCTGATTAGTACTATCCCACCAAAACCCTAAATTGGAACTCGCCCAAACCCAGAATTTTACCTCAAATTTTTCCTCGATAAAACTTGTAAAATTCGAAATTGGTCAATTTGGAGTAACTTCTCTAGCTAATTTGAGTAAGAAGAAGTAGTGAAAAGGAGGGGAAGAAGTTTTTCAAGTAATTTTTAAAGAAATTACTAGTGAATAAAAAAGATTTTATAATTTGCAAACAGGAAAAAGGGTAATTTTTTGGTAGCGGCCGGCGTGAGAAAAGCCCTAGTATGAGTTTAGGTCGGTTAAAATTTTATCGGGAGAAAGATGAAATCTTCAGTAATTATGAAGGAAGAAATTGTTTGAATATTTGTAGATTCAGAGAGAAGAAAAGACTCAGATTACGAAAGAGAATCAACAAGTTCTTAACAAAAAGAAATAAGACAGCAAGAATTGCTTTGCTGCTATCACATTTGCATCTCCCTCGAATATAACTAAAGGTATGTTTGGTTACTAATGAAGAATTCGAGGATGTGCAATTTATTGTAGAAGATTCGTTGGTGTTTCTTTTGGTAAAATGATGTAAAAAGTTGTTTTGAAATAAATCGGCTCTTGTAGTGGTTTATAAATTATAAGTGAGACTTGAAATGCATTGTCATTTTTGAATTTGAAATTTGTAAAAGAAAAAAAATTAATACTTTATAAAAAATTATTCGGCAAATTATTATATGAAAATCGTTCATGATAAACTTAATATAAACCAGTTTTAAAATATTAAATATTTAACCATGTGTATCAAAAATCGCATTAGGTGTATTAAATTATTGAGGTCAGCTAAAATTTATATTGACTTCAATTTTTGATACATCTAATACATATTTTAATACATTTAACCAAATATTTGATATTTCAAAATAATTTCATGTTAAGTTTATCATGAACTATTTTCACACCATACTTATTCTTATTCATATTATAACCAAAGTATTGAGAAGTCCATCTTTGTTACAATTTAATAAGTTTTTCAGTAAAAGTATAAATATTTATTAATAATAAAGAGAGTTTTATAATATATATATATATATACTCAAATGATATGTTTCACTTAATACACAAGAATTTATTCAAATTTAATTGTTGGATTCAAATCCATACAAAGACAAGAATTTTGAGTCAGCCTTCTTCATAATTAAGTTCAACATAAATTTTTAAAATTAAAATAAATCACTAATACTTAGTATGTGCTTCATGTAAATCCAATTCAATTTGATCAAATTACTAATTTTCACTCAAACAATTTTTTCCATACAATATGCAATTAAAAATAAATTAATATTATTCATCATATTAACATTTTTTCTTTTGTATAAAATAATATTTGTTATAAGTAACATTTCGGTTCAATATACAATTAGTGCAATTTTAACTAATAAAATACAATCAAATTTTCTTTTATAATTTTTTCGCAAATTATAGAAATAATTCGAAAAGTATTTGTTAATGAAATGAAAAGTATCAGTTCGTTTATGAGAAGTTTATTGAAAAGTATAATACAGTTCATCTTATAAACTAGTGCTTTCTTTTATATAAACTAATCAATTCTTTTCATATAAATTAATTTTTTTAATTATATATTTTGTTGACAAGTAAATTATCATATAATATGTGGATCCGATAAGTGTCAACGTCAAAGATAACATTAAAGTATTGACAAGATAAATATTTCATGTTAAATATATGTAGTATTATTTTTTAGATTAATCACTGTAACTCAAAGATCGATGTAACTTTTAGACCGGTGGATCATGAGACATGGATAGAGAGACCTACACCCTCATTGTAAA